>JAVHNF010076298.1:0-11437 GCA_034783455.1 Micropsitta finschii | reverse complement strand
CAGTTATCCTTTCTCAAAGCCTTCTGAAGAGAAGCATCCATATTCTCTGATGGCAAAGGAAGAAAGCTGTATGATCACAAGTCTCCTTGCACTTACACAGTCTGAAGGTCTTTCATTATTATACTCCCACAGCAATAGAAAACTGATCAACTGTTTAGCAAAATAGCAAGAGGAGACTGGAGAGCAACTCACATTCGGCCCAAATAATAGCTTTAGCACTAAAATTTATCACAAAGCCCAACTCACTGCCTTAGTTTGATTGCCCTGACAATTAGAGTTCTGAGCTACATTTCTGGCCATCTGGTCCATTACACTCTCCGTTAACATATGGGGAAAAGTTACTTACTGAAAGCAGTTTGGTCCAAATACAGTGGCAAGATTGCAAAGGTTCATCCTGTTCTCTACATGATGTTCAGCAACCTTTATCAGGAACTGGCACAGATACTTCAACAAGCAGTAATGAGCATCAGGCAGTTCCTTAAGGAGTTCTTTCAAGTTACTTTCCTTCTGCATGTCATTTCTAGCATCTAGGAAAAACAAGAGGAGAAAAAACATATGTATATGGCTTCTACATTGCTGCCAATTTACTTACATGGGTGAGCAACCAGTGGGATCTGAAATTTAATCTTACTTCTGTTCAGAGACACAGAATCCTCCAGAACCCTCAATTTTCCTTAGGGAACCTGCACCTTTCTCCTGAGGCTCACTCTAGCCCCCACTGAGACTGTTTCATGCACACCTTTACCCTGGATCAGTTTTCTTGAGCAGCATCAGCAGTGGTCAAAGCTAACAACATTAAAGCACGTTTATTCCCACTCAGTACTACTCATATCTGCTTGAACTCCAGTTCTACCAAATCTCCTGTTTCCAAGCTTCTTCTGGATATTACCTCTAAAAAAAAGTTTTTCAGGGCAGTGTTACACTCCATAACGAGTCAAAACATGGCCTAACATTAGAGTAGCCTTGTTATACTGTATAATCTCCTAGAACTCCTCCCCACGCTCAGGGTAACAAGGTATTTTTTCATTCAGAGGATGTTACCATTCTTGGTGAGGAGATTCACCCAGGATTCATTCAAAACGAAACCTTGCTCAGTCTTCAAACCTTATTTTTAGTTAAGAGGTAATAAACCAAGCTGCATCTGAAGTATTTGCTGCCTCTGCTGTATACCCTGCTACCAGCATGCACAGAAAACACTCCATTGTGGTGCAAGAGCAAAGAACATTTTACATTTCCCCAGTATTTCTGGGAGGAGAGGGAAAGGAGAGTGGGAATGGAAGAGCTTTGAACACAGTGTGAGGTATGTATAAACCCTTCAGAAGTTTCACCTTTGTTTTTACTTTTCATTACCCAGAAGTATTCCAGGGCTGGATTGCACAGTATTTCAGGGGTAGAATGAAAAGTGGTTAGGTGTGTAAATTAGCAGTCTGCATAAAAATACCTGAAAGTGTCTCCTGAGAACTCAACCATTATGTTGCAATGTGATTTCTGTTTTACAATCAGACATTTTCGTGGTATATAGTTTGGGAAACAAATGAGTTTTGCCTGTATGTAGTTGCCACTTCATACAGTTGAACTTGCAGGATTTCATTGCTTCTAAGCTTAGTTTTCCTCCCTTACATGATGTGCATCATGCAGTGCACGGTGAGAGAAGTCTTTTTAAGTTTTATACACTTGGAGAATTCATTTTTATGTATCTGTGTTGGTACCACAGACTTGAATGTCTTTCATGATAGCAGCCCATAGTTTAATACGTCAATCAAATTACAGGACCAAACATTTCAACCAACTGATTATATCCTTTTCATCTACAGCTAAGCAATTAGCTCCTTCAGAAAAACCAAGTATTAAATATGCATGAAGCAGATGAGAAAAAAAATCTTATTTGCTTATTTATCACAAGTATTTATTTTAAAAAAAAATTTAGAGCTATACAGAATAAAACCAGTCATGACTTTGCTGCTATGAATCAGCTTGGTAACAGTAAGAAAACTGATATATTGTTTTTATTTCTGCAGAATGCTTCTGAAGGCTGTATTGAAAGGAATAACAATACGGACCTTAATTGGATTTGTGCTTGCACTGATCAAAGTGGACTGTACAGTCTCTGACTTGATTACTAATTATCTTTTCATGAAGCCTAAAGAAACAAAACACAACTAATTTCCACATAGGCAGAACATTAAAATTCACCTTCTAACAGTTTCCGTCAGATAACAAAACAATTGGCACATAGTGTTTTCTACGATGCATTTCTTACAGTTGTGATAAGGAAAACCAAAGCCATCTCTCAGGAAAAATGCACCTCTTCCACCACCATCACACTACCACCTAATTAAGGAATGCCCTTGAGAACTAATTGCTTCTCTCAGTCTCCCATTGTGGCTTTAGATTGACAGGTACTTTTCCATTTATTGAAGGATTTTCCAACCCTTCCAAACTAGAAAGTTGCTAATAACTGCCATAAAACATTCTGAACACAGGTTTGCTCTCTGACAACACACAAAGCTATTTGCCTCATGGCATCAGCTGTATTTGGTGGGTAGGATGTCCCTGTTCATTAACCATGATATATTATGTGGTGCAGATCAACATCAGAGATACTTATCACTGGGCACAGCCAAACCTTTGTTCATTTCTGTACTTTCAAGAACAGAGACTAATATCAGATTATAAGATCTTGAGAAATTACCCTAATTGAAGGACACAGAGACACTGAACAACATAAGGAAGCAAACCCTACTTACTGAACCATAAAATTCCTTGTCCTTGTGAAATGGGAGAAACAACTCTCTCTCCTTCTTTTCCAATGAAAAATCAAGGGAAGGAACTCAAGCCTTTCTCCCAGTAGAATGAAAAAAACAAACCTAATTTGTTAATTCTTCTGCTGCTGACATTTCATGGATTTTAGCTTTATTTTAAAAATTACTATTACAACTTGTGGTGAATTTAGAGTGACATGCACACACGTATTCCATGTGCTTTGTATATTTCTCAGGACAAGTGTACCTCTGCTATGTTACTTCAAACAAACCAGGTTTTCAACCTATTAGAAAGCAGAAATAGTCTTGAGTCACAATAACCAACTGCTTGGAGCATTCTTCCGCCTTTTGTCCACCTGCTATACGATTTTTCAATCTACTTTAAAGTCAGTCACTAAGGGTTACTCAGCTGGTACTGATCATCAGAGAAACAAGAGCACCAGAGCTATTTATGCTACCACGCACACAAGCATCAAGTGTACCGAAGCCCTGAGCTTATGTACATGCCTAATTTTGTGAAGTACAAGCTGTCCCATGGAAGTCAAGACAGTGCAGTCTTTCTTACTCAGTCAGATTAAAGACGGTGGCATGAAACTAAGCATATGCCTCAGTCTCTGCAGCATGCTGAGATGAGACAAACAAGCCTGTCAATAAAGGAAACAGCAGAGTGCCAGATATTCAAAGGCAATTCAGGAGCATGTATTCAAGCCAGATTTCCTGATAGGCCCAGCTACCAACACACTTGTGACTTTTCAAGCACAGCACATGAAGCTCTTTTGAATACTTTGACCAATACAGCAGAGACAGGAGAAAGGAGTAAAAGAAAAATGAAGGGGAAGGTGCTCTCAAGGCGGAGTCAAAGGCATCCACTTCTTTATTTTGTGGGCCTGCCAGAAGCCATCTGAAACAGACAGCATCCCAGCAGTGGTCTGAAAGAGAAGCCTAACTAGATGAAAGACCAGGAAGGGCCTGAAACCAGGAATAAGATGGTGGTTTCTGTGCTGAGGAAGGGAACAAAACCAGCAGCCTCAGGCCACATCTAGGCCCAGCAGCCAGAGAACAGAGAACATAGTACGACACAGGCAGAGGGTGAAGGAAGCCAGCAAGGGCAGTGTGGCACTTCAAAGCTCAACTAGGGAGTCGCTATTGAGGGACAAGTCAAAGAGACAACTGACAAGGACAAGCAGCCTCTCTAAAATGTTAATTAAGTAGAAACAGGAGCCTCAACAGTGTAGGAGGTGCAGACACATTTGCAAGGGTGTTTTCAGACTCATTTCAGTATACACCCACAGATCACAACAAGAGCAACATATTTTCCAATGGCTCATCCTGTTTCTGAATGTATTGAGTTTCTCTGACATGCTATGGACACCTTCTAATTCCTCAACTCACCCCTCTTCATGCTACTCCTTCCCCCTGCAGAGCATGCTGCCTGAATATCACTGAAGGCATGGATATCTGCGGATAAGTGTGTGTCATTACTTTGCTCATGTCTCAGATGGTCTGACCCCAAACACCTCCAGCTTGGAAGCACTGAAACAGTGTCATGCCCTAGCTAATCCTCTCTGCTGTGATGTGAGGAAGAATGGCTAAGGCTTAGTGTCATGCTACCACTTTTTTAGTTCGCACAGCTTTCAGCTGTCTTACATACTACTAGCTTGGAGGGCAGACAGAGAAGCTTCCATTTGTCTGTAGCTATCAATGTGCCCTAGGAAGTTAATTTTTGGTACATAGGCAGCAGGTTGTACACTGTAATGCCACTGCACTCACATGGCTATTGGAGGAATCAAAGCATTTCTTTCCACCTCCACAATCTAGAGGAAGTGGGACTCCAGTTTCTCTCTGCCACAAAGCAATCTGCTTCAGACACGATCCTACTGCAGAGGGAAAAAACCCATAAAAATCATGTCTTGTTGCCATCAGTAGCAGAAATGCTGGAAGTCCTCATCATAAAGAGGCTGTCATCACAATCCAACTTGCGACCCCTCACTCTGCATCGTTATGGCACTTTGCAGAGCTGTATTTATGCTTCACTCAAACATATTGGCAGCAGAGCACTCTCACTTCTTTTGTAGCTCTGCTGAGTGTCATCATCTGCATAAGAAATCCAGTTCCAAGAGTTTTTACTGCTTAACAAACATCTTCTGCATGTGGAAAACAGAAGTTATTTCTTTGGTTTGGAACTAGGCCTTGTAACACCAAAATGACAATAAAATCCAAAGGAAAATGTTAAATTCATGCCACAGGAGCCTGGAGAACCATACACATCTTGTGAATCTGATCTGCTGCACTGCTGCAGTTACCATGGTTAAAGGGTCAGCTCTCATCTATTTCCTTTCACACTCATTTATTCATTTTCACAGTCACTGTTCAGGTTGAAATTTGACCTCTAAAATCCTCTAGCACAATCTATATATTTGGTTCTGCTTGTTCATGCAACTCAACAGCTGCTGGCTGCTAAGTGTTCTCTAAACTGACCTGATCCAGAAAGGAGCTGCTCTTCCCTTCCACCACCTCCTAACCCTCTCCCTGGAACTAGCAGGGCTGTTCACAGGCACCATGCAAAACCTTGCAGCCATGGCAGGTTGTGAGCAAGAGGAGGTATGTGAGATAGAACTTGTATTAGTTACTGACCACTGAAATATACAAATTCTCTAGGATGGAACAAGTCAGGAAGCCTGAGAGATCAAATTGCACTTGACTTAATTAGGCTGAATACCAAAGGAAGACATAAGCCCACATTTCACTGTACCCCTGCTGGAGGAGGGAATGCAACAACAACAAAAAAAGAAATTCACTTAATGGGAAAGCTTTCTGTATGCTAAAAAAGAAAAAGTACAATAGGAACTTATCTTGCTGAAAGCAAGTGACCTGTAAAAAGGAGTAAGAGCTGTACACAGAGTTCCCTAGCATGTACAAGTGTCTTAAGAGCCAGTGATCACGCTATAAAAGATAAGGAATGAAAAGCCAGAAGGAGTAAACAAGATCAAGCAGGGACTGCTGTATGGGAGCTGCTAATTTCTTCCTGCTGAGGTTTCCAAAAGAAACTTTCACCACTCTGCAAGCACAGCTCATTTTGCACAGGCAGGCACAGATCTGCTCTGCAGTGAAGCCTGCAGAGTCACAAAAGAGACCATGAAGGACATTTTTTACCCCAGGAGTCCCTGCAAGGAGCAGCCTTCATATTTGTCTGGCCCCCTGAGGAGACCGGCCAACACAAAGATCACTATCAGTGTGTCCCTGGCCTGTACTTGCCACACACACCTCCCATCATCATCATTTACAGAGGGAGGCTCTTCTCTGCTCCCACTGCCACTGCCCTTCTCCAAGGGCAGAAAGAGAACATCAGGACACTGCATAGCCTTGGTGTTACGCTGAATATTTATATAAACAGGCATGCATCAGAATTTGGGGGCAGCATGCAGAGCTCCATTCCACACATTACACAGGCTGCAGACAGCATGCCAAACCATCTACATCGACTTCTCAAACTACGAGTGGGTGAGGTTCTCTCTTTTTCATAAAAGGGCAGATTTACAAGGCATGCAGTGACAGGACAAGGGGGAATGGCTTTAAGCTGACAGAGGGGAGATTTAGGTCAGACATTAGGAAAAAGTTCTTTACTATGAGGGTGGAACAGGTTGTCCAGAGACCTTGTGGCTGCCCCATCCCTGGCAGTGTTCAAGGGCAGGTTGGATGGGGCTTGGAGCAACCTGGTCTAGTGGAAGGGATGTTGGAACTATGTGATCTTAAAGGTCCCTTCCAACCCAAACCATTCTATGAATCTATGATTTACTCTTTGGTTTGGTAACAAAGATTATACCCAGAATTAAAAAGGGTTACAGATACAGGCATAATTTTTAATTTTTAGTTCAGCTATTTTTAACTAGATGAATCGCTCCCTAACAATTTTTATAGGAAGTGAAGTAATTGTGTCTTGTCCTCAGGCCAAGATCTCAGCTGGCTTAAAAAAATGCTGATATCAGTCACTGAAAATATTCCAATGTAACTCTAACATAATCCTAAAAAAATATTTCCCATGCAAAGCTTCAACAGGAGGGAATACAGAAGTTGTGGCAAACCTTGCAATTGCCTTTGCTGTTGACATGCAGGAAAGTGGCTCCAGATTCAAAGTTATTTTTTAATAACTAGTTAGCTCAGAAACAGCTTGACTCAGGCATGCACTTCCTTGGTACCACTTTGCAACAAATACCCTTTGGTAAGGGTATTTGTTAATAATACTCTGATAAGGGAACAGATTACACCTCCAATCATGCACAGCTGATTGATCATTTAACTGTAAGCAAAGGCCCAACTACCAGTTAAGCTAATCTGAACCTGACAAAAGTCATCAGTGCTTTTCATAGCAACTCATTTATGCTGTATTTTCTAGGGCATGAAAACCCCCTCAGCTTTCTTCAAGCTTTACAAAAGCCTTCCCCTTGCCATATCAGCCAATATGGCATTTTTAAAATAATATTATTTTTTCCTAACCAAACTTATAACAGAATTGTAACTGGAGCTTAAAGTGCAATGCAGGCAAACTTAGCTATGAAGACATGTCACAGTCAGGCTGACTTTTGCAGAACTGGCTTCATAATTTACACCAGCAACTTTATTTGAAACAAGAAAGCTTTGTAGGTAAATCTGCTAACTGAGAATATGATATCTCTCTGGTTTCCATAGAAAGTAATGGGGGGATTTTGCACATCCTGTGGAAAGCAGGAATGAATAAAACTTACCACAAACAGCACTGTTCGCAAAGAACATCAGTAGTTCCTGGTACAATACACCAATTTGACTTTTGTGGGGACAGGGATGTAGAACAAAGGTGCAACAAACAAAATTTCCACTTAAAAGAGTGATTTATGAGAAAGAACATAATTAAAAACAGCTCTTAAGTCAGACCTGGTGAAATCTAAAAGAACTCAAAGAAAGCACAGCAATGACCAGTAAAAAGGGACTTTCTAAAACATTGCTACCTTCCACACAAGACTTCCTGAACCCTCTCCCTGGGCCCTAGACAACCTCACTAAACGAGGAGGGTATTTTACACAGCCTACATGCAAGCTGATTACAACTGAAATGCCTACACTGAGGGGGAGGCACAGAGCTCTTCTCCAGCATACGTCAACAGTCTGTACAGCCCCATACAGGAAGAAAAAAAACCCACACAGCCGAGTTCTCTCTTTTCCAGGCAATGGCTAAACTTCATCACTGCAGGCAAGAAAAGCAGAAGGGAGGCCTCAGGACAAGAGTGCGAGAACTTTGCACTATCTTCCACTAGAGACACATGTCAGAGCACACAATCCTCCTCTGAATCATGCATCACATTTGCCTGCTTTACTGTACAATGCACATCTTTAGTAACATCTATCCACTCACTTTGCAGCTTCTTGGGAAGACAGCAAGAAGCACCATCGACTGCCTGCAGCAAGAGAAAAGAACTGTCACTGATCTACACGGTCAAGAACAGGGCAAACCACCACCTATTCATTATAACAGCACCACAGACTGTCTGATGCAGGTGAATTACATAGAGAAATCATCTGATAAGATAGTTGTGCATGTTTCAATTTTCCAAAGCAGAAGTGATGCTCGTTCTTATGGTTGATCCACCACTTGAAGGGGAGGGGTAGGGGGGACAAAGGAAAAATAAGTCTTCCAGGTTGTGTGTTATAACGGGGAATGAGTAAAGGGTAAAGTTTACTGTTACTTGCAAACTAGCTCATTTTTTTATGGGTAATCACATTACTTAGTGAGAAGCAGAAACATAGACAATGTATGCTTCAGCCCTAATGGATATTCAATTGGAGTAGCAGACAAAGTTGTTGTAACTTTTCAGAGCCCATTAGAATGAAATTGACAGAAATCACCCTAGCAAACCAGAAGCAAACCTGTGTCCTAAAGAGGTTACAGCTATTGTCTACAAGCTTGCTCAAAGAAACCAGCATTTTGGTTTATATTCTGCAGATATAACTGGATTAGAAAATCATTAATAGTGATTAGTTAATTAATTGACATTACCAAACACAACTCTCTTGTAAGAGAACTGCACATCAGTGAGCACTCTCGGAGCAGGTGAGAGCTAAAGTCAAAGGAAATGCAGAACTAAGTAGATAAACTAAACGGAGAGTATTGCTCACTGCATAACCAACTATCCAAAAGAAAGCACATTGAAGGATGGAGATTTTACTTGTCACTTACCCTGGTAAAGTTGAATGAACCTGGGATGTAAGGCAGAGGTGATAATCCCATCTGGCAACTCTCTCAAAAATAATTTCAACAGACTGGCTGCTGAGTACACATCACCATCTTTAACAAGTTCCACCTCTTCTCCACGTTCATATTGCAGACGCAACTGTTCTACCATTTTCATGCTGCCATTTACCCTGAAGAGGCCTTCCTGTGTCATACCTGTAATTATATATTGCATACAAGACTAATCCGAACTAAGACATCACAGTGATACGATGAAACAGATATTCTAGTGTGAATAATAGACTTGCAGTAATACAAAGGAGGGCAACTAATACAACACAGTTTAAAAAAGTAATGTTTTCACCCCAGAAACTCCTTACCCACTCTAGACAAGTAGCTGGACTATGATAATTAACAAATACTAATGATCAGATATCAAGGCCTGGGATACTTTTTGAGAGATCACAGAACTCAGTGGTATTGCTGTAACGTCACACCATGCAGAAATCAATTGAGACAGCTGCATTTTGCATTCATATATTTCAACAGAAAAGGGTCCAGATTTCACAAAACGGTTCCGTTGTTTCACTTTTGAAAGCACCCCATTACCTTGAGCAGCCTCTGCCAAATTCACACATGACTACTCCCGACTTCACCTTTTACCTGTGACCATCACGAAACAAAACCATCTGAATATGTGCTGACTGCAGCAGTAACTCCATAATGAGCACTACAACTTTACAATAGCAGAAAATCTCAGTGAGCAAATGTGTATTTTGGACAGCATAAAGCCTACAGTATTTCACAAAGAAAAAGAAGAGGCATCAATCACTTCAGGCCAGATGCCCCACCCGACACCTTCACCCAGTGAAGGAGACATAGAAAGAAGGAGGTTTCTATGGAGGAAGCCAGATGAATCATACGGTACCAAACATCACTTTCTAGGCATATGCTGAGATTCAAAACTTTCAGTAAAGTGCCTAAAACTGAGCCCAGTACATTAATTTTTCTCTAGAACACTTTCACCACAAAAAAATCCTGCCTTTTCTAATACTGCGTTTATAGACCTGCTTATTCTTCTTCAGAAGAATAACACTGAAAGGATCAAAATATATACACTTTTCATCAGTTCAGAACAGACATCACAACAGCTGCTGAAAGAACACTTCCAATCCAAGAAATCAATACTGATGCAGCAGTGCTTGTACAGAGAAACAATCCATTTTATTGGACAAGACGATAAACTGATTTAGTCAGGGTAAAAAAAAACCAAAACCGGACAAGCACGCAGGTATTTGACTAATAAAAGATACTGCTTACAGAGCTTGCATCCCTGTATTCACAACAAAATGTGTTATGTGGCATTCTGCACTGCCATCTTGAGGGCACCAGAAAACACCACATCTCAATAATGATCATTGCTGCAGCACTAAGCGTAAAGTAAGAACTGGCTGCCTCCTTCCCTGAGGGGATTAATAATAACTGGAATCTATCTGAAAACTTGTAAGAACATGTATTCAATAATGTTATCTAATGGGGTGTGTGTGTGAACATGAGTATCTCTATATATATACTTATATCTTCTCATTGTCAGAAAGACAAATGTTTTGCAACTAGAAAATGACACAAACTTTCACAAATTTATTCCATTTATAAACTGAACATCTTGTTATGAGAGTGTGCTGCTTCATAACACTGTAGTTTACCTTTATAAACACCCTATTAAAAAGTAAGTTCAGCATCAAGGCAGAAAGAAAATGAAGCAAACCACATATAGTAACAATATTTGCCTGTGGTTAGTACCACAACCTTACTTAGCCCCTGCACCACAAAAGAAGATGCATTCCTCCCTTTGAAGAGTCTTACATAGAGTGTTACTAAGCAAAAGGGACTCCATTAGGCCTACCATGTTGAGTGAGGTATTCGACTATATTCCACACAACTATTGGGATGCCATTCTTGCTCAGTCCCTGCTGCTGGAGCTCCAGAAGACTCACTCCAAACACCTTGGGACAGGTTATGTCCTTCTGCTTGTTCACTGGAAATGCGGCTATCTTTTTCATGTCCTCCTTCAATCTCACAGCCGATTTGCTTTGCTTAAAGGAGCAGAAGAAAGAAGTGCATTAGTCACATTTGCTTAAGGTTTCATAGTCAAAAATAAGCATATCCATCGAAACTGGCTTCTATGCTCCAGAATATGGTTTTGGCCTTAACTTCCTTTTAATACATAGAAAAAAACATGTGAAGTAGGAAAACAAAAATTAACAGAGAAAAAACCAGAAAATTAACTTACAGGGAAAGAGTGTAAGGAGTCTAGGTAAAAGAGAATGACACACTTCTGTATGTGAACTTGTTACTAGAGTAACAAGTAATTGGGAATCGCAGGAGGATGCTGTTGAAATTCATGCAGTTCACATGTTACAAAAGCAACCAGACACACACAGACACGTGAAGTCCCAACACACCACAATTAG
>JAVHNF010076273.1:4877-19699 GCA_034783455.1 Micropsitta finschii | reverse complement strand
CCGTTCCTTTCCGTTCCGTTCCTTTTCTTTTCTTTCCTTTCCTTTCCTTTCCTTTCCTTTCCTTTCCTTTCCTTTCCTTTCCTTTCCTTTCTTCCCTTCCCCTCTCCTCTCCTTTTCTTCCTTTTTTTCTGCAGCACTTCTTGTAACTCAGTAACCCCCTCTCAGAGGAAGTGAAGCCATAAGGTCCTGTCCCAGTAACAATGAAGAGAAACTAATGAAGAGCTGGTTTATAGCCTTTTCCCAATCCTGATGTCCTGTCTGTGTCTGGAGGGCAAGTATAAAACATGTTTTTCAGTGCTACAGAAGGAAGTACAAGTAATTAGTCCTCACCAGGCAATTCACGCACAAGGTTAATCAGGCCCCTCACTGGTTTTAAAGCAGACAGGACAAACAGTTTAGCAGGCTGAGCGCTTGGTGACATGAGGTCAGCACAAGCAAAGGGAGAGGCAAATGGCAGCCCGTGTGCATCAGCAAAAAGGGGACCTGGGTGAATGCCTTTAGGGAGCCTACCCTGGCCCTGTCTCCTCTCCACTGTCCTGGTTCATCAGCTCTGTGCTCTGTGAACGACTGCTGGAGGAGCCTGTTTAACCCACCAGGCACAGAGCCATGCAAAAGGACTTGCTCCTCCACAGAGGTGCTGCCTCAAGGACCCAGAGAAGGTACCGCACAAAGCTCTTTCCATCCCCAGACCAGCAGCCCGCTGCCCTTCTCTCACCATGGCAGGCGGTGGCACTTTGGCCTCCCCTGAGGTCAGACTTGGCTTGGAGCACACCAGGTAACACATCAGGGACAGACTATGTGGGGAGAGGTTATTACTATGTTCAGAAATATAAGTACACGTGCTTGACTTGGCATAGGTGCAGTTCCCTGTTTAGGTAGGAAATGTTCCTCACCTTAATACCCCATGAAGGCTGAATACGGAATTTTCTTCCTGAAGCACATAGAATCATACAAAATCATGGAATGTTTAGGTTGAAAAGAACCTTAAGATCATTTAGCTCCAACCCCCCTACCAGAGGCAGGGACACCTCACCTTTCATTCCTCCTTAACACACACAAAACCAAGCTGGCTCCATGATGCCTTATTCAAATCAAGGTTTTGTAGTGAGTGGCAGAGGCTCTCATGGTGCTAACCTTTGCTCCAGGGCTCTGCATATGGCACAGCACACATGGCTGCACTATGGGGCACATCTACCTTCCAGTTCATTGCCGAGTCTACTGTTACAGAAACTGGACTAGGAGCCCACTGAGCTCATTAAACTTCACCAACTGTCATAAGATAACAAGATCTATTTGGTCCTAAGAACATACCATCCTCTGAAACTAGGCATCTTGACTCAAAGGAATGCACTTCTGTGTCAGAAACACCCACAATGCCT
Organism: Micropsitta finschii; assembly: GCA_034783455.1. Taxonomy (NCBI): domain Eukaryota; kingdom Metazoa; phylum Chordata; class Aves; order Psittaciformes; family Psittacidae; genus Micropsitta; species Micropsitta finschii. The sequence continues at coordinate 18,320 of JAVHNF010076273.1, read as the reverse complement.
ATTACTGGCTTCAAACTTTAGCCTCTGTTTCCAGGTTTTCCCGATTGCAGAGCATTCCCCCTCCATCGCCATCTTTAGCTTTCTTTACCAAGCAAGTATACTAACTGCATCACAAAGATCTAGCTATATTATCTGAGGTCAGAAGAATTCATCCAGCGCTTACCTTCAAAAGCCGCAGAGCTAGGACTTTGCTCTTGAAATACAAGGAGCAGCCAGTTGCTGTTCATGGGTTCACTCAGATGGAGCAGCTCCCTGGCTTTATGAACACAGGGTTCACTGCCTGTCCCATAAAAACCACAGCAAGAGCGTGCTGCCTTCTGCAGAGGAACCACACACAGTATATTTGGAACAAGTCTGGAGCACAGTTTTCACTCTGTTTCGACAGGACATTCACAATGTTCTGACTTAAACAAGTGTGACTTCGCTTCCCATCAGGCCTTAACAACTGTATGGCTTTTACAGCAATGAAGTGTTCAGTCTGTACAGGTTTTACACTCTTGGCAAGATTTCTTTATCACTGATGTATTCCCGTCAGCAGTGTGTTTTCACACTCACTTCTGCCACCCTCAGTTTGAACACTCGAATGTAGAATCTATGCACGTACTCTACTTACACGTAATCTTTCAGCAACAGATACAGTCCAGATGATCCCAAGGCTGGTGTACACCATGCTGCCAAGAAGCAGAGGAACAGAATCTAACCTCAAACTTTTCTGTGTTCTGTTGAGTCCATGGCAAGGTGTTTCCTCTCCCTCTTTCAGGCATTGTTCACATAGTATCAGGCTTTTTTTTCCCTAATTCCTTTATTCATCCTGAATAGTATTTTACTCCTCAACCGGTCCTATTGACTTCGGTGGTACTCCAGACAGGGTAAGGGATTTGACAGTGGGGATCAGATTGCAAGGTCAGGGCCTCAGATTGTAAAATCATGCTTGGCTGGCATACATACCATTGCAAAGTACTGCGAACACTTACCATAGCCTGAGACGGATTGCCAGCATAACAGTATCCATAGTGTCGGAAACATTCACAGTGCTTTCCAACAGTATGCCAAGCAAGGAAGATTTTCAATCTACGGTCCTCACCCTGCAATCCAATCCCCGCAAATAAACCCTCACCCCTGTGCAAAGTGAAGTCCGTGGAGCTCTAAAGACATGTAGACTATTTCTTGGGTGACACAGATGGAAAGAAAGGGGGTTTAAGGCACAAATGGGCTAGAACTTGACAAAGTTTCTGGTTTCTAGAGCTAGAGGACTTTAAAAGTAAGTGAGCTGAGCATAAGTGTTTTGAAAGCGACAACAGAGAGAAGTTGTAAGGTGAAACAGTTGGCTTCCTCCAGACACGTTTTACATTATTGCCCACAACGCTCCAACACTCGTATCACTGCTTTTTACTTCACTCTTTGAACTGAAGCTCACATGTACATCCCAGATCTGATCTGGACAGCAGTGCTACGCTGATTACTGAACCCATCCTTTAAGATCTAGTACAGCAAAAAATCTTGCGCCCATGTTACTTTAAAGCATGTGCATCTGTGCCACTGTCATAATTAAGTATGCCTGAGTGTCTGCAGTTACACACATGCTTAAGTGCTTTGGTGGATGAGTGCTCTTTGTTTCTGGGAGGTGGAGGAGCTTTGCAAGCCTGGAAATGCCAACCAGCACAGGCCCACCTCTCATTTGTCTCACTTTTATAACTTTGAAACTCTTCCTTCACTTTGGTAATAATGTAAAGTATCAACTAAAAATTGCAATGCATGCATTTCATTTGAGTTTTATTGCCTTAACAGACAGCATTAGATTACAAAAGAGGACATTTTTCTTCTCAGTTTTAGCTTATTCTTATGATTTATGATTAGATACAGCAAGAGTTCATAAACTTCCCTGACCTGCTGACAGTTTTTACAGGCTCCTTGATTTATTTCCATCTCAAACTTAACAGCTTTCATGTGACTGATATTCCTAGAGTCCTGGCATGGCTGCAGCACAGCCTGTGAGAGCTCTTCTAATCTCCATGTTACTAATTTAAATGAAGTCTTGGTCTGTTGTTTAAAAAAGACATTCGTCATCTCACGGAGGTTTACAGATCCTCTTGTAATGTAATGTCAGACACTTCTGAGATATGAGTTTTATAAAGCCTCCTGATACTGAGTGTTGTAAGACACACCAAGGTCACTCCAATATGGCAAAGGAAAAAAACATTTGCAAAGCAAGAGAAGAGGAATTCCTAAGAAACTGCATTGTACAGAGGACATTTAGTAATGATTTATACCATCTGTGAGTACATTTCAAAGATAAATCTGGTATTGGGGATAAAAGGGGGGCAGAGGGGGGGAAGGATAAATTTGAATCCAGAAAAATCCACAGACATCCAGCCAACAGCTATGAGTTCCTGATAAAAAACAACTCGCAGAGCAATATTCTCACAGTCATAGAGGTTGCAGCATCAACAGTTTCCCAGTGTGCTCCGAAGCTACTGTGCTAACTAAGGCTGCTCTTTCAGCAAAGATGCAGCTGGCATTCTGTTTTCATTGTACACTTTCCAAGCAACAACAACAAAAAGGATACATTTTGTAATAACAAAGACCAAACTAGTAAGAGAGAGAAAAGGGAAAGAGAGCACAAGCGAGATAAGAAAAGTGGGTGTCTCTCTAAGCTGATTCCCTGCCCAGCTGAAGACAGAAAGATGCTATTTTTTGTCTCCAGAGCGTTTAGAAACTGGCAATGTGAAGGTGTATGAAGGTGGAAGGAACCTAAGTGGAAAACATCAGGCAAGTTTTCTTTGATGCTGATGGGTACAGCGGAGAGAGAACAGCACCCATAAATATATGTGGAGCTTCGGAGGTTCTCCGGTGAATATGCTTTAGGTGTTTGAGGTCAACTGTGACCAAGCCTTAGTCTGACAGAAAATTGCCTTTGTAATATTTATAGATCAGATAAGAAATGACAAGCAGCACTGGGTTATGACACACTGGAGATACAAATACAGGTTGTCCAGATCATATGATTGATTGAACCCTTTTATTTTTGCTAGAGAAATTTAGCTGGTGTTACTGGCAACACACACCAAGCACTAAATAAACGTTACATACAGTAGCTTGTCAGAACTTATAAAAGAGCAATTGACATTTGCTTTACTGTCAAAACAGCAGCCTACGAGTTTCCTCTCTCTGGAAGGAGCATCTGGGAAATCAAAGAACTCTACACAGCGTAATACCTCCAAATCACAGATTCCATGGTTAAGTCTGAACCAGAATGGTAGCTGCTCTCTTGCAATGAGCTCTGCATGTCCTCAAACAAAACAACGTGCTTGCGGGTCTCATTGCAGCAAGCCAGCAGCAGCAGTTGCTGTATAGCACAGAATATAGAGACAAATGTGGGTTTAGCACAGAGCTTCCTATTCCATGGTCCAAACACAGATACTTTTACTGCAGATCAATGTGGAAAAACAGTATTGCCGGGGCTGTACTGTGCCTGCAACTGTATCGCAGCAAAGTGGATTATTAAGAGCACAATGAGACTTTATGCCTAATTTCAGAGTTTGCACACATACAGGAATTCAAATCCCAAGATCTCATTCACAATTAGACTGAAAAACTTCTGCGATTTCTTTCCACTGTCCAAGCAATGTAAAAAAGTCATATTGCACATGAAATACAAACTCCCAGCAGTTTATCTTTCTAGGATTCCATGGTGTTTTCAAAGTAAAAATCACATCCTCGGTTGGGCAAAGGTTCATTTTACAGACCAGACCCACTGGATCAAAACAAAGACTGCAATAAATCAGCTTCATGGAGCTGTGCTGATTTTCCCATGCTGGTCTATATCTCAAGAAGCATCTTTCAGCCATTTGTGTAGGAAGAAAAGTTTGCTTAATAGTATTATTGTGGGAGATGGGTATTATTCTACAGGGAGTAAAAACAAAAAAAGCCCAGCATCCCATGAGCTTCTCCTCATTCTGATAAGGGCATAGGGCATGTCTGCAGAGACAGATCAACTGTCAGCAAAATTCCTTCCCTGTTGAATTTAAATGCATTGCTCATTCTAAATTAATGTTGCTAAAAAGGTATTTTTGTCCCTCTTGTATATCTGCCCTTTCTTAGAAGGATCTGTTACAAGGAAATCCCCCCTCTCCCTTAGTGATAAACCCACCTACACCAAGCCTCTGGAGAACAGGAAGCTTAGTGGTCTCTGGCATCCATCAACCAGACTTGTAAACCCACTAAAGATGTATCTGCATCGACATTCCTTTCCTCCTTTCCTCCCACAGGCTCACCAGGGGACAACAGACCTGGGCAACAGGTCAAGGACAACCACTTTCTCATCCCTTGTTTCATTCCTAACTTTATCTGACGTTAGTCTGCTTCTATCCTTCTTTGAAATGAGTAGTATCTGCATTTTGGGTCATGTAGAGCAAATGCTGTCTGTGGCTGGAGGAGTACCCATGCCCTCCTATAGAAAGGTTTGAGGTCATGGAATCAGCAGCATACACCACTACCTCTGTGTTAACCCTCTTTCCTATGTTTTTCTTTTCTTTTATTGAAAAAGGAGACTTGGCAACAACCTGGCACTTTATCAAAAAGGCATGTTAAAGTCTCTCATTTAACTGCATAAGTATCAACAATACAGTCCATGAGTTTTAGTAGAAGCTTTCCTTCCTGTTATTTCTGCAAGTTCCAGGGTAAAAAAGGGTATGCTTGCAGCACATTCCAGTCCAGACAGTGTTATAGCAATTCAAGACTAGACAAACTCTTCCAAACACTCTAAGTTATATCATGAATGGCTTCTGCACATTTCAGTAAGATAAAATACATCCATCTCTGGGGCAGCACATAATGTCATCCATCTTCTTCCTTTACTGGATGGAGTGTACATGTGTCAATCTGTGTGCTGTGTCTTCTATCATGGTTAAGAATTGGCACCTGTCTCTCAGATTCCATAGCCTTCTAATGAGAACAGGTCAATGGATTGGTGGTAAGAGGCAAAGCATGAAATAGAGCTCAGAAACATAACAAAAGAGGGAGAAAAGAGAAAAGAAACAACTTCAATACCATACACTAAATGCCCAGATGTTGATAAAACTGTTCTCAGTGGTTTACTTGGCAGGGTCTCGCAGAAGGAAAGCTGGGGAGGGAAAGACCTCTCCATTGTGCAGTGTTTTCCTTTGTATCTCAAACATATCCTTTATATCAGCCTTTCATCTTCCCAACAGCTAACTCAGGGTATATTTACAATAAAAACAGAAGTTGGATTTGTTACAATTTGTTGAGACTGCAGATTTCCAATTAAATGTGGTGTTATTCCTTCTGCCTGTACAGTTTTTATTTGGCTACTGAATGTAATCTAACTGACCCTTTAGAATAGCCTCAAAAAAATCACAAACACTGGTCTCCTTAAGAACTCACGAAGGATGAAAGAGGAGAGGTTCTGCTTTGTTGTCTAAGGTTTACTCAGTAAAAGGTAGAGAATGTGAGACTTCACTAGTTGTATACTGATTGTATGGCTTTATTTCCTAGAACAAAGATGCTGTTCCTTCAAAGACCACTACTAGGAGCACAGGGAAATCATTTTAATATTTGACATCCATAGTATTTAACGCTGTGGCTGGATTTTGTTCAAGTGAAAGGAATTTATCCATGCCAACCAAATAATTCATTGCATAGTTCAAAAGATCCTGATAAGAATTACACCACAAACCATACTGCTTTTCCTGCTTTAATTACAAACCTGTAGTTAAAGCACATGACAGGGTTTTAGGGCTGGGTTCCACTTCCTGCTCTGTGATGGGTTACTGGGGGCAATTTCCTTCATCTCAGCCTTCCTGGGCCACATCCTTTACTGGTGTAAATCAGCCAAGGCTCACCAACTGGAAAGATACTCTGCTGATTTACACCAGTTGTGAATTTGACCTCTTGACCAGGAGAAAAAGTGGGAGTGGAAATGCATTTTCTGTGTCAAAAGAGTCACTTGTTGATGTTGGTTAAAGTGTTTGAGAAGTTTCATTCTATTTAAGAAATAAGACCAATATCCAACTTCAAAGACACATTAAAAGGATGCTGTTGAGTATTTTAGAGCCTTTAGAATGACTAAATTACATGTTAAATTTAACTTAGGAACAGCACGCACAAACACATTCCAGGAACAGAATACCTAACTACACTGTAGAATTTTCCTTATACGTATTTCACTCTTTTGGACCAAAAGAAATAAAAATGCCTAGTTCAGCTCTGAAAACAATACCTTGCTGCTTTTGCTATGGCTGCTCCTATTCATCAAGTGTTTTAACTAACATAGGGAAAATGACTATTTCTTACTGATGGGGCTATAATATGAGTAACTGAACTTCAAAGATGCCGGGTCAGATTGGATAGCAAACATCAAAAGCTTTTGACTCGTGCTGAGTAAACTTTGTATTCTGACACACAAGTTCTTATCTGTTCTGTTCCAGACTTGAGAGAGAGAGAGGGGCTGAATCTAACCAAATCACATTGTTTTTCCTTACAGCTGCCAACTTGGAAAAATATCAGGGCACAAAGGAACCATTAAAAACAAAACAAAAAAAGACATGTTTTTGTTAGTTCCTAAGCAACACAATATTGCCAAGATGGTGGCTCCTATGAAAATTAGAAAATATTAGTTATACATCAGACTGTTATTTATTTATACTGCTCTAGGAAGCATTATTTTTTTCCCCTTTTTGCAAAGTGACAGATATTATGGAAAATCTGTTCTTTCGAGCAGGGTGTTTACACCACAACTGTTCTGTATGTTTTGTCAGCAGCTTATTCCATTTGTTAATTCCCATTTCTATTTTAACATTTATTTTGCTAGTTACTGGGTTGAAAAAAATAACCAATGCAGAGAATGAAAGAGAGGAGGAAGAGAGAAAAGGGGAGGGACAGGGAGAGAAAGACTGAAGGAGGAAGAGAAGGGAAGGGAAGGGAAGGGAAGGGAAGGGAAGGGAAGGGAAGGGAAGGGAAGGAAGGGATTTAAATCCACCTGCTGTTGAGATTCTCAAAGTCATTGAAAAAGAATGGAAATCCTATTCCATTACTATTAATTATACAAACTTAAGAATAATCTTTTAAAACCTTCACTAAAGTCACCATGGGGACTGCAGCTGTTTGGACTGACACAACTGCTGTACAAAGAGAGAAGAGCCACAGTTTGACCTTCATCCTCATTTATCAGCAGGGAAGAAATTCCATCTGCATCATGATATGAGCAGCATCCCTTGGAATGGTCTTGTCTTCCAAAGTTCTAAGGCTCATTCAACAGTAAAGCTTAAAATCCTGGTTTTGAAAGTGCATGTGGCTGAGGAAGGACATAGAGAGCAAACGGCTCATCCATAATCAGGGTTTGACATAAGATGTGTTGCTGTATTTTTCAGCTTGCTGTAAATTCACCTCCAATGCACTCCTGTCTTTGCTTTATGTCCTGCAACAGGCACACTTGAGATGATTGAATTAATTGAATGAAAAATATTAAGAATGTTAGATTTTGTTCTGCTTTCAGGTAATCCTAAACACCAGTGAGAGGCTGGGGGTTTAAGGAACTGTGCGACTAGACCCACCATAAGGCTCTTAGACAATCAGGCAGCGGTTTCATGTGGACTTTCAAAAGCTTCCCACAAAACTAATACAAAACTGTGTTTTCAACCTTGTTCCACAGAGTGCTTCAGGAGTACTCAGGTATTTATGAAGACCTGAGTTTGATTCACTGACCACAGTTCTCTGTGATTACTGGAAGCTGCTGTTCCTAGGCCTCTGTCCCCCATTCATGTAACGGGTACTATTCTGCTTTTCTCACCAGGGTATCATGAAAATTAATACAGTTAAGATCAGGAGATCAATAATAACAGTACTAGAACAACATTAAGCATTCTACACAAATTTTCATGTACAGCTACCCAGTTAAGGAGCAGCATTAATCTCATTTCTGTATAATCATATCCTTTAAATGTTAAGGGTAGATCTGTTCCTTTTTTGTGTAGTGTTTATGTTCCTTTCCTTGCCTTGGACAGAAAACCCCATGACCATACGAATTCAGTAAAGAAGGAATTTGCAAAAAAAGAGAGAAAATATATTTCTTTTGGAAATAAAAAATAATTGAAAATATAAAAAGTAACTCATGAAAACAGCCAATATTCAATCCAACTTTAAATATTTTCTTCAGCGGCATGGTTTTGGTAATTCAGTGGAGAATCGCTTGGAACCATTCAAATATATAACCTTGCACTTCATTTTGCTGTAAGATTAATTTCTGTGGCTATGTCAGGCAAGATGTTACACAATGCATATGAAGGATGCAGACTTTTTCAACTAAAAGAACAATGCTCAGGGTATTCCAGGCAAGACAGGCTGCAGAGGTATTTCAAGAACTGTTAACAACACTTGAGTAATCAAGAAGGACACATAATCTGCCCTCCTTGGCCAGACTGCAATGCATTTTACTGACACAAACCCAGTTCTCCAAACTAAACCAAACCAGTGAGGTCGGACATTCACCTCTCACCTCTGCTGCTTTTCTGCATGGAGAATCTACAATGGGGAACAGAGTCGGGTTTTCTTAAGCATTCACGCTAAGAAAACCACTGCTGAATCTATGTAAACACAAGGGAAATTGCCCCAGGAACTGTTCTGAGACTCCTCAAGGCGACCTTTGATTGCTCCCCACACCCTGCTCACTACTCTGGATTTTATTACTGGCATCAGTTTTAGGCTATGCGGATATTCCAAGGTGGAATGTAGGAATCCTACAGACAGACTGTAGGAGTATCAGAAATACTTGCTTGAAGAGAAAATCTGGAGAGCTCTAAGCCAACAAGTATTAAGCACATCTTGAATTTTCTTCCCACATCTACCCTTTAACCAGTAAATCTGAACACATTTTGAGTCTTCACTGATGTGTGGCAAAAATAGCTCACATCTTATTGAATGATGAATTTGCAAGCACCCAAAATGACCTGAAATGAACAAACAATCGTTTTGCCTGCCGAGTTTGCACAGATACCTGCTTTACAGAGCTCTAGTACTAAGGTAAAAATCAAGAGAGAATAAATATTTAGCTTAGGACCCAAGGGGAGAGTATGTTAACACACCTCTGCATTACTGGATTTCTGCTGGAACTTGAGGCAAAAGTAGCAAGAAACCACAAAGAAAAGTGATTTCACACTGTGCTCAGATTAACTGCAAGAAAGACTTGCCATGAATCACTTGTTACACATCTGCTTTACTGAACAGAAACATTCAAGACAATATAAACCTGCACTTCTCAGCATTTACTAAGCAAAGGTCTACAAGCACCTCAATTTATGTAATAAATCTAATCTCGTAGTTTTGTGACACAGCCATGAGCCCCATATTGCGGATAAGAAACTGGAGCATCCAAGAACAGTCACACTGAGCAGCAGAGCAATGGGATTTATGGCAAAGACATGGTTTAACCCAAGTTCCCTGATTCCCAGTCTGTCTCTAAAACCCAGCTTGGAAGTTTATCTGAGCTGAATGGGGGTGTGTGTCTGATTATTCTGACCACATATCTCAAACTGGGACAAAAATAACTATAAACAACCAGGAACAAGATAACTCATATTTCTTAGCTGCAAGGAGAAAGGCACCCGCTGTTTGGGCTGGGCACTGACTGCCTCACTGAAATCTTGCCCTATACATTTTTGCAGTGTCTGTGGAGAAGCATTGCCCATCACTGCAAAGCTGATTCTCACTTACAACACAAATACTTAAGTTTTTCTAGCTAGGCTGTTTGATATAAGCCAGTTTTGTTGTCCTGGATCCCAAAGGCCAGTGGCATCGGAAGGCAGAGCCAGTCTTGCCCTCACCAAGCTTGAATGAGGACTTAGTTCCTTTGTTCTTTATGGAATGAGAGTTTTCCTCAGGTTTTCCCTGCCTTGTTCTGTTTTGGTTTTGACTTGAAAAGCAGTCTATAGGAAAAGGTATGCAGGGATATCACTTTTCACACCATCGACATCATTATGTCTGACTGCCCTCTTCTGTAAGGGCTTTGGAAGAGAACTATCCCCTAGCCCAGCTCTGACCTACAGCCATCATACGCTGTTCTCCCACTTGATGGTCTGTCAGTACACTACAAACACAACCTCGGTCTTTGCAGTGCACCACTGAAACAGGCCAGGTCCCCATATTTTTAGAAGTAACAGGCTCCCTGGTTGTCCCAGACTCCTCACATGAGCAGGGCCATCAATGGGTGAACCCAGCTAGGCTTCAGGGCATCTTTGGAAAGGACACCTGCCTCACACCTGCTTTTATTTGGTTTCCTCTCTATGCCCAAAACCAACTGGGTGAGCAGATGCTGCTTGGTGAATGGGGGTTGTGAAAGAGGATGAACACTGGTGTGTGCAAATGTGGCCTCTCTCGTGAACCCTCGGTACTGTTTCATTACCTGAATTCTTGTAATTAACAAACATCTGCCAGCTCCTGCGCCCTGTCAGAATATACCACTGATGTTCCCTTTGTAGTGCCTTTCATAACATATGTAAACAGGCAGAAGAAAAATCTGTTATCAACTTCTGATTTTATGAGTAGCTCAGGCTGTTTAAACTATAGATTAACTTTTACAGACCCATCGCTCTCTCCAACTACCAGTGCCACCCCCCGGCACCATTTGAATAGCCAACTTTCTTGTATAGGTGTGTCAGATAAAGATGATTTTAGAAGATGTTTGAGAGGGAGGGAGTCTTGTTTCACTGAAACTGAGATCATAGCACTCATCCGGTTAGATCTAAGGCAGAAGCTCTTCCCTGTGAGGGTGCTGAGGCGCTGGCACAGGGTGCCCAGAAAAGCAGCAAATGCCGCATCCCTGGTGGTGTTCAAGGCCAGGTTGGACAGAGCCTTGGATGACATGGTTTAGTGGGAGGTGTCCCTGCCCATGGCAGGGAGTTGGAACTGGATGACCTTAAGGTCCTTTCTAACCCAAACCATTCCATAATTCTATGATTTTATATTCCTGTATGTGCACCTCTCCTCCAAACAGTCTTGGATGAGTCTATACTCTTTGGGTCAGTAATGTGACAGGTCTCCTCTGCACTACCACAGTTGCAACTGGGGATGATGTCTTGAGCAAACTGAAAAAAATTAGTCTTGACTTGCTTTTTCCATGTCAATAAATTTCCCAAAGCTACACTTCTTACGCCATACATCTCCAATTCTCCAACAAAGCAGAGACCCGATTGTGAGCATATTGTCAAACCCAAATGTGAATTACATGTCCAGGATAACTTTCTACCGCACCCACATATTCCTAGGAATGCTGAAGGGTGTCTGCAACAGCAGTTCTTACATCTGAGTGGTGTTGTGTGCACACTACACGTACAAGTCTGTGACTTGGATTGCATAGCCAAGCATGTCCCAGGGTAAATGCACCCTACATGTGCTGCTTCTACAGCCTTGCAGCTCACAGAATGTTTTATGCAGCTATATTATTCCCTGGCCCAGCTAAGATGCTTTTGTTTCCATTCTGCCTGAAAACTGGTTGTTGTTGAAAAAAGTGGAAAGAAATATCATACTTTCCCTGACCCCTATTCCCTGACCACCTGTATTTCTGTTGCATTATAATCTATCTGAACTGTCTTCCTTTCAAGATTGCCCCAAGTGCTAAGCGCAAAGACATATAGTAGCCATTCTGTTTAAGAGATCTTGTGAAGTTGTCTTCTCTGTCACTTTTGTACATGACAAATAAAGCATGTACTTCCAGGCTTTCACTTTAGGTGATGCAAACAAGCAACAGGAAATAAGAGTACAATATACACAGTTTGAAGTGTTAATGTGACTCAGAGCCCTAGTTCCTTGCTTCTTTTCCCACCCAGTCTTTCCCCTTTAAATACCTCTCTTCTGGAGCATTACTCCACCCTAATCTGCAGCCTTTTCTTTCTGATTCTGAACAACTTCTACCTCCAAAACCCCTTTGTGCAACCAACTCTTCCCTCAGCACTGGAAAGAGCCTTAAAATCTCCCAGCCCCATCTCTGCTTGCTAGCCCCATTTTTTCCCCCATTATGGTGCTCTTTCAGCCCCAGCCAGCCCTGCCATTTCTGTGATCAGTTCCCAAGAGGACCTCAAAAGAGGTCCTAGGTGAGACATGCACAATTCTTTTCCTGGTCACATCATAATAAGGTTCATGTATTCTCTAAGGCTTTGAAGGTTCAAAGCATTTTCTATTACTCATTGAAAGTGAAGTCAGCAGCTGATGTGGCTGAGTTAGGTTTGGATAAAGAACATAGGTGTGCTGCAGGCAGACAGAAGGAAGTGCTTGAACAAACATTTCTTGGTTCAGGAAAAGGTACAAACAGTCCCACTGGAAACACAGAGGCAAATTTCAGTTCCCCCCACCAATTTCTTGCAATCTAATTTGCTTCATTTTTTAATTCAAGATATTTACGGCATCTGCTCTGTGCTCAGAATAACGAAGTTAAACTATCAACACAAGCACTTGTGAAGAAAAGTCGGTCCATGGACACTACAGAGAGATGGCTTTTCTACATCAACCTTTTCTAAAGTGCTTGCAGCCACACAGAACATCTGAAGTGTTTGAACTTGTGCAATTAGAACAAGTTGTCAGGGACACAAAAAGCTTTTCAGAAGAGCACAGAGGCTGCCTGTATGTTATCTACCGGTGTCATATACCTTCAGCCTAGGAATCATCAGAGCCTAGGCAGCAGGGTATGAAATAAAAATCTTCTACGCCAACCATATTCCAGCAAGCTGAGATTTTTTTCTCTAATAAACCCTCTTCCCTGCAGCTTTTCCTTCTGTCTCTAAGTTCCTCTTTTTTTTTTGCTCTCTGCCCTCTGTACCTTTTCTATTTTTCCCCCATTTCTTTGTCTTGTCTTTCCTCTCCCCTTATTTCTTTTCCCCTTTCTTTCTCTGCTCCTCACCAGTGTACATTCTCTCCACATCCCAGTCCCTCCTCAGCCCCAGTTCTTTGATTCTCTTTTTCTTTCTTGCCTCTTCCCTATTCTCTCTCTCCTTTCCTCTTTGACCTGAATTGGATTGTTATAGGTCTCTGTGGCAACTCAAGAAGCCCTTGATTCCAGCCTCATTCCAGCACACAAACCTCTTTCCTACCACAGAAGCCATACATTCTTCCAAAAATTGTAATTAGATATTTAAGGAAATGAGAACAAAAAGTTCTCCTCCTGAATCAGTATTGTCAAAGACTGAGTGCTTGGGTCTAGGGCTGTGGTCCCATGCCCTCTGAAAACTAGGTCCAATTGTGAAAGTCAGATGAATTTTCCCGGCAATGGCTGGTGGGTGGCTGGCAAAGATGGACAGAACAGGTAGGACCTCTACATCTGCTTTTGAAGTGGAGCTTGAGGCTCAGAACAGGTAGGACCTCTGCATCTGCTTTTGAAGTGGAGCTCGAGGCTCAGACTTCTGGAGAAATCTGTCACCAGTTGACCTGTGTATAGGGGAG
>JAVHNF010076269.1:0-17657 GCA_034783455.1 Micropsitta finschii | reverse complement strand
CTGCCTCAGAAGCTGACACACCACTACAACAGCTTCTGGTTAACTAAAAGTGTGTTGTTACAAACTGGCATTTTAAGACAAGAAAGCAACTGTAGCAATAGGTGTTCCTCTCATTTTCAAAAGTAACTGGTGCAAAAGACCACACAAGTAGCTTTTCTTAGGTGCAGGCCTGCCTTTCTCAATTTATGCATACAAAAAGAAGCCAGTGCATTAGACTTTGCTGTGTGACTTTGGGTTCACATTGCAAGAAGTGTGACTTTTTGCAATATCACTTTGAAGTAATGATGTAATTTTATAAAATCCTTTGCTGTGACATTAAGCACAAGTACATTGAAGATTTTTTTTTAAAACCTATTTCTTCAGAACAAAGTTATACGTAAGGTTTTTCAAGGTATGGTTATCCTTATTTAGTTAACACCAGTGGCGAACTATTACAGTGATGGTCATTACTTAAAATGTATACTGTTTATTCCTCTGTTGCAGTTCTTTCAGCAATACAATGAATTAATGTCAGTCTCACTTTTCTTCTTGCTGCAAAATTGTTTTAAACACTGAAAGATTTTTTTTCTACATTAAGCTCTTCATTGTCTTTGCAAAACTTTGAAGAGTGGCAAATGAAAACATTCTTCGTCACACACTAAACAATGTTGCTGGGTCTAGAAACTTTTTTGCTTGTTTCAAGAGGGGTAGGTTATACCACAACTTTTTAAACTATCCGAATTTGCTATTGTGCTTAGTACACATTTCCTTCTGCTGAAGTCAGTTTAGTCTTCGGGTTTTCATGGTTAGTTGAGAAATTGAGTTAAAATAAAGCATCAAGCTGATCTAAACAATTGCTAGTTACACAGTTAATCTGTCAAAGGAATGTGCAGCTGAAATACTAATATTGAGGAAAACTGGAGATTATTTCCTTATTTATTATTTTATTCCTTTTTTATTTATTTATTTTATTTATTATTTATTATTTATTATTCCTTATTTAACAGTTTGGGGTTTTTTTCTTGCTTTAACAGTTTGTTGCAGCTGGAGATCACTTAGTTCACCACTGTCCTACTTGGCAATGGTAAGTAAAATTAAAAGAATTATAGAAAGCTAGCATCCCTACTATACTTTGATGTGCTTCCATTGAATGCAACTGTACAGTTGTCTCATAACAATATGTGGACTCTTTCAGTAGAATTTATGCTGGTTTTATGATCAAGCTATCTTTAAGTCAGGTAGGACATACTTACTGCTGTGTGTAGGAGTAGTTGAGATGAGGATTTGTTTTGGGGATTTTTTGTTTTTCCTAAGGTTTTAGAGGAAATAAGCTGATACATACTGTGAATGCTTTCAGTGCTTAGCTGCGGTAGCAGCATGTCTCCCTGAGCTTGTCTTGGTGATTAGTGATTCAAAAAGCAAAGGCCACGTGCAGCTAAGAAGTAGTTATAATTAGTATATTTTAACAAGCATTTATTAATTATGTTCAAGTTGGCCCACATCAGATCACTGTGATCAGTGCTCGCCCTTGGAAATTCCTTATCTTTCATACCCAATAAGGGTGCAAATAAAGTGATTCCTCATGTCCTACTGATGTCTTGCATTATAAAACTGAATCAGTTAGTGCCTAGATAAGCATTGTCTGTGCAGTTGGTATCATCAAGCTTCTTGGCTCTGTACTGGGCCATGAATTGCTGAAGGAGGAATTATTATGTTTTAATCATTGTTTCTTGACCTTTTACCATCTCCTTCAGAGAAAACATGATATTGAGTCTGGTCTATGTGCCAGCATTTTAGAACAGGCTATTTAGAATGTTGGTCTTCGTTTAAACCAAAAACCACTGAAAGTGAAAGCAAATGCTTCAGTAATGTGAACTTGGCAAAGATTACTTGATCTCTAATGACTATGGGCAGGTTTTATATTTATAGAGGTCTATTTCTTGCTTTTTCTGAAGTTGCTTTCTTCAAACATTTGGATCTCTATTGTTGCTGATCTTAGCAAATTTTGTATAGACTAGATTGTTCCATCAACCCATCATTCCTTGCCCATCTTAAAGTGAAATTAGTTTTTGAAGCAGAAAATAATTTTAATCCAAGGTTCCATTGTTTAGGGGTGGCCAACTTTTTTGATCCCTCACATCAAAGTCTCTGTGCAGGGAAGAGTA
Organism: Micropsitta finschii; assembly: GCA_034783455.1. NCBI lineage: Eukaryota > Metazoa > Chordata > Aves > Psittaciformes > Psittacidae > Micropsitta > Micropsitta finschii. The sequence continues at coordinate 15,513 of JAVHNF010076269.1, read as the reverse complement.
AAGTCATAGCAAATGGATTCTGAGAATAGGTGAAGAAGAGTATATAAAGTGTTCCTGATATGCAGTGAAAATAGAAGGGTTCTTTTATTTGCAGATCATCAAATTCTCAACCTTTTATGGTGCACTTCATTTTACAGGGCTTCAGGAGAAGAACTAAAAGTCAAGGCTTATCTGCCAACAGACAAACAGTTTTTGGTAACTAAAAATGGTAAGGCTGAAGTTTAAATGTAAGTGTTCTTAGGATTGATAGCATGGTTGACTGTGCTATCAACTCTACTGATTGTATTGGCAGGAGAAGCAAATAATCTTGCATTTTGAATGCTTTGGCTTTGCAATATTAAAATAGCTTTTCCTGCGCATCTAAAGTCTTTTCTTTAGACCAGTTGTTAGCAGGGCTTTATACTAGTAATACAGCTTGCCTTGATGAACTAGAAATGTAGTTTAAGCACTATGAAAGTCCTTGTGTGTCTTTCTCCTGTCCTTCAACTCGTATTCAGTGTCTAAAAGGAAGTTGTGTTTATTTTCCAATTTCTTTCAGTAAACTCAGACTATTGAAGTGTTCCCAAAATGTTTTTCACAGTGGCACTGGTGCTTCTTGTTCAGATATGTAATTACTGTCACTATCCCTGTCAATAACAATAAAATACAGTTTTAAATAAAATTTTGATCGGCTTCAATGCTATGTATATAGAATACTTGTGGTGACTTCCTCTTTAATGGAAAAGACAGCTAACATCTTGGCACAAGCATGCAAAAATAATTTTCTCAAAAGATCTCATGTCAAAATGTGTCAAAGATAATTCCATTAGATGAACCTTTAGTTTGAAGAACAGCCTGAGGAGATTTTTACCTGCAATGGGTTGTATTTTGTGCTTGGATTTCACTTGCTGGCTTTTGGAGTCTTGCAGTGTGCTGTCATGTGAAAATGCTTACAGTAGTGTTGGACGCTTTCCTAAGGTGGTCGTGATGGCTGGATGACCAAGTGATCAACTTTGTTTCTCTTCTTCCTGCCACTTTTTCCCCCTTTCCCTTCCTCCCCCTCTCCCTTCCTGCACTTCCAGGACCCTTATTGATCTCATCCTTCTATTTTGAAACACATTTCAAAATAATGTTTTTCCTGCTGATGTTGATGCATTGGCCTGTCACTCGAGTAAAAGTGGGTTGAGACAGGGAGGGAGCCATCCCACAGATCTCATTTTGGAAGTCTTTGGGGTACTTCATTGTGACTTTCACATGCCTATTCTCCCTTTCTGAAAGGCCTAAGAACAATTTACAAGTTTTGCACTTCATGCAGCAGTGGGGTTCCCCCCCATTAGTATAATAGGAGCATTTTTTACATTGTCCTTGTTTATGATGATGGAAAATATCTGTTTCGCCTTAATCAGATCTTCATTTTCTCTTTGACTGTGTTCTGGAAACTTTGTATAAATCTGAACTCATATGGCTCTGTAATGCATATAACTGAAGTTATTTAGAATAACACATGAATTCTAACCTTTTCTAAACTTGTATGTGTTAATTTATAATTAAACATACCTAACATATAAATAGGTGTTGCAAACTTTTAGCAGAATTGTAAAGACAAATCAGTTCAGTAAACTGATGCTAATCCAGGCAAAATTATACTTAAGATAGAAGTTGCTTAGCAATACAAAGAAAACTAATTGGTTGTTTCTAGTTGTTAGCAAATGAGAAGTTAATTATTTTCTAATTCTTAAGAATTTGGATGAATGTGCTCTAATGGGTTACAAAAGAATGAACGTGTACTGTATATGAAATAAAATGTGGTACAGCACATCAGTATAAAGTTCATGCTTTTGCATTTGAAATGCAACTTTAGGATTCCTTAAATAAGGATATATGAGAGACGTTTCTGAAGTCCCTGTAGGATAATTTCTACTCCAGTCTGATTCTGTAAAGGAATGACTGCATTCATTTTGTTTTGCAATTTTTTTGCAGTGCCATGTTATAAAAGGTGCAAGCAGATGGAGTACTCGGATTAGCAGGAAGCAATTATAGAAGAAGATGATGGTGATGGGGGATGGGTAGACACTTTTCACAATGCAGGTATTCATCCTTGCTTCAGGCTTTGCATTTGGTAATCTGAAGGATTTTCAGTTTCCATTATTAGAAAGTAAAGTCTTGCATATGTTGCACTGCCAGCCACCCACTTGATTGATACATGACTGCTCAATATTCTCTTGTAAATGACCTGTGTAGTGGCACATTCCTGTGTAAGATCGGTCAAGAGAATGCTGGTTTAAATTATTTGTTTGAAGAATATTTAAATTTATATATATATGTGTGTATATATATTTAATTATTTTTTTGGGGGGTAAGATTTCATGTGAAACACATCAAGATCTTTATCTTAATGATGACCTCAACTGATTTAATTATTTCAGTGTTTCCTATTCTTTGTCAGAGCAGAATCTTATTATGCATCCCAAACAGTACTGGGTGAAAGCAGCAATAAAACTAGAAGGCTAACGGAAAGGCACTGAAGAGCCGATACTGTGATTTGGGATGGTTTTTAACCCCAGTTCCTTGCTTCCAAGATATTCAGAAATACTCACAAATGCATGTCTTGCTCATGAAGTTGAGTTCTGTAACTGTGATATGAATGCCTATCCTGAACTCACTTCTATGAAAATTCATTAAAATGAAAATTACTTTGCAGTGTTCCATCAACAAAACCTGTATGGTGTGTGAGAACTGTGCTGTTGTGCTCTGTTACTGATATGGTTTATGCATGTCCAAGCACCAAGCATGCTACCAATACCAAATAAACAGCCTTTGAATTATCAAAATTGTTGTGAGATATAACTTGGAAAGATCATGCGCTGCTTTCTGAAATCTTGGCAGCCTTTTTCTATACTATTCTGTAACAAAGAAACAAGCTTTTTTAACACAAACCTCTTGTTCAATTAACAGGTATAGTGGGTGCAACAGAAGCAGTTAAGGAGATCACACTAGACAGTAAGGTACTCGGTTCTAAATTTTCCGCTTGCTTTATTACAGGTAATAGAAGTCTTACCTGCAGCAATCTAATACTGCCCATGAAAGATTAAATTATACTTTGGCACTAGATGTGTTACAGATACACAGTGACTTTTGGAGCCCATGATTTTAGTCAAAGCATGTGCATCTCCTGAGAGATGTTTACTGAGGCCGTGGTTTTTTTTTGGAATTCCTTTAACCAGCATGCTTTTGTGCCAGGCATCTACACATTGAAAATGAAAATACTGCTTTTTCACAAGTCAGTAACATCTGTATGGAAGGAGTACCTAAAGGTGGTCACTATTTCTGCAAAACACAGTACTTGCAAGATGTCATTGTGATTCATAACTGCTGTTGTGTGTTATGAATTGAATTTCACTTCTAATATATTGTGTGTCGAAAAACTTTCTTGTTGTACAGCTTGGAGCACAGCTCCAGTCCAGAAAGACAACCTCTCTGCTTATGTTCTATTTACTAAAGCACTTCGCAACTTAATTTCTTACTGGTTTTGGTGTTTTGGTTTTCTAATGAGGAAACCTGCTACCTGCTACTTGCAATTGGAGCAGCTTTCATGAAACCTGTGTAAATTGAGACCTCCCCCTTCTAAATTTCATTAGGGTTGTCTCTTGGTTCAGATGCTGTGCATAGGCCCACAGTCCTCAAAAGAAAAAATTAGCTGAAGGCTTGGAGTAGGATGTACAAAATCTTAACCTGTAGATTAGTTGTAGCTGTTCAGTCATTGCCTTTCATTTAAGATAGGTGGGTTTTTGAAAAGCAATTACAGGCTGTTTAATCCCATGTTTGTTTTTCTTTGCTTAGCAACTAAATCATTCCAGATTACAAAGTCAAAGGAGAACTTTTAAAGTGGATTTTTAATGTCATATTAGGACTTTGAAACTAAGATTGGTTAATAAGCAAATATTTGAGTTCAGTATAGTCCTTAATATTGCAGAAATTATTTTTCTGGTTCACTGTATGTGCTGGGGCTGTAGGGCTGTGTAAATGCAGTGTCATTAAAGCAGTGTTTTCAATTTAAATTATAAAGGAAAATATAAATATACCAGATTGTTCAGCATCTTGTGAAGATGATGATGATGATGAAGATGAAGGAGAAGCTGCAGACATGGAAGGTATTTCCTTAAATTGGGTGGGACATGATTTATTTCAGGCCCTTGACTAAATCAGTACACTCTAAGAAAACACTACTCTTTCTTTTCATAGAATACATGCTGAAAAATTCAGCAGAAACGTACTCTTAATCATCTTTTGTATGGTCTTATTGATGCATGTTTACTCTTAACCTGTGTGCGAAAACATGTGTGAATGTTTTTGACTGGGAAATTAATTTGAGTAGCAGAACAGATCCAAGCAAGTGTAAATTCTGGATTTAGTACAGCTTCCTTCCCGCTTCATATCCACATTTAACTGCAGTCTGCCTACTTAAAACCACTTGAGGATTGCTCATCATGTACTTACTATAGTCTTGATCAAATTTGTATTAAAAAAAAAGGTATAGTGTGGTTTGGGGTTTCAGAAGTTTACCTGAATTAAACACATTTAGATACATGTAGAATGTTTTAAAGGAGTTATTTATGAATGAGAAATATGATGACTAGCTACAAGCTGAACACAGAATTTTATGGGTCTTCTTTTCAGAGTATGAAGAGAGTGGGCTATTGGAGACAGATGATGTGAGTGAACAGTTCTCTATCTTGTCTGTTGCAATGCTTATTACCAATATGAGCACAAGCAAAGTAAAAATAATGGTAACACAAATGGATTACATAACAAGCTTGTTATGCACAGTGGGATTACGGAGCTTGATTTCGTATGGATTTGTCTCTTGCCATCCTACTGCAGTAACCTTAACTCTTAAATCCTCAAAGGCTTAGGTCACAGTCATTTTGTGGTTTTTTGCCGATCCTTTTCGGTCTACTTACACACAATGCTGTACTTGGAGAGGTAAAAATACACAATTATTCTTGAGGCTTATGTGTGGAAGATGAGTGTCTTACAGGTTCAATAGATTATGCTGGTCCATCAGACTGTCATGAGAGGAAGAAAAGGGCATTATTATTCCTGGTGTTCCACTAAGGTCTTCATAAATGCATAAATTGAGAACTCTGCCCTCTGAATTTCATTGGAATTGGCCCTTGGGTTCAAAAGTTATTGGTGAAAGAAGGGAGGGGGATGTGACAATGTAATTGCATTTGTAGTTGCAAATTACACCTTTTTTAAAAAAACAAAAAAATCCTCACCAAAATGAAAAAGTACTTGGTGGGAGAGAAACTAATAAAACTAATTTAAAGATAAAAACAAACCCCAAAAGCCTATGGATTTTTTTAATGCTTAAGAACATTAATTTCTGGTTTAGAGCTTTACATGACTACTTAGGATGAGAAAGGAGGAAATCCAAACAAGACTATGCTAATTTTGTCATTTTTACCTTGAACCAGGCAACGCTTGACACAAGACAGATTGTAGAAGCTAACAAGGCTAAAGTTGATGTTGGAGGGGAAGATGCTATTCTACAGACTAGAACTTATGACCTCTACATCACTTACGACAAATATTACCAAACTCCTAGACTCTGGTTATTTGGATATGACGAGGTATAGATCTGTCGGGTTTTTTCCACGTCTGTAAAATTAGACTTATGGTGTCAAATATCAAGGCTATTTTTTTTTTTCTTATTCACAGTAAAAATCAAAATGAAAAAATGGTGACAAAATCATTATGTAGTCATGGTTGCAGACAGGACTTAGGTTACTTGCTGGAAGTAGGATTCATTTCACTGGAAATTGTACTCGGTGATCGAGCATATTTGGAAGGAAGCAAATCATGCTCTGTCACTTGACTGAATTAGCTCTGTAGAAATAGTAATAGCCCCAGTAAACTCAGTCAAATAAGCAGGTATGTATTTTCATGATCTTCAGAGGGAGGAGATTAGATAAATCACTCTCCCTTTCATGACTAAGTTTCTTGAGTTAAAGTTGGTTAGGTCTTACAGCTCAAATACCTAGATGGGAACCTAAGTGGGAACCATTGAGATAGTTCTCAAAATGTATTGACTTTACCAATCATACAGTTTATCAAAAACTAAATTTGTTCAGTACTATTTCTATACCATAGGGGTTTTAAGACACTTGGTTCTTTCCTTCAGACTTGTTTTATATTAAATGCTTATAATTAATGGTGCTTCATCTGTTAAAGATGTTAAAATTGCTAAGAAGGAGCAAAAGATGCTTTGTTAGTAAGTTTTGTTCTGTTCCATTTTCCTATATAGCAGCGGCAACCTTTAACAGTAGAGCATATGTATGAAGATATTAGTCAAGATCATGTCAAGAAAACAGTAACCATTGAAAACCATCCTCATCTTCCTCCACCTCCCATGTGCTCAGTTCATCCATGCAGGTAAGTCTTTGTTTCAGGTCTGATTCAGTATGTAACAAGGCACTTCAGTGGTCGTGTGGATTTGGTTCAGGTTTTCTGGATGCTTCCACAGTTGGCTGTTGTAGTGGTGTGTCAGCTTCTGAGGCAGTATGAAAAGAAGATCTTGGTGATTCCAGTGCTTACTGCTGCAAGCGTATTCTGCAGTTTCAACTGTGTCTCCTCTCACTCAACTTGCTTTTCCTCCACTTCCCTATGAACTCCAGAAGATGGCAGACTACTAGAACTCTGTAAAAGGAAGTTCTTCTATACTTTATTTGCTGCTATTTTTGGGAGTGTAAAATTATAATGTATACTTTGGGAGCAGAAAAAGCTATTTGAATATGAAATACCTCTTTATTTTGTAGTATCTGCCTCCTGCTCCCCCAGAAGTCCCTGAAATTTTATACAGATAGAGGTCCTCTAATTGCTGCACTGAAATACTTGTTGAACACAAGTACAAAACTCACATGTATTTTTAGGGCTTTTTCTGTTGCATTTACAACATTTCTCACCCAAGATGTAGGTAGTCTGTAGTCTGACTACCTGCAGCGGTATTTATTTTTTTCCTAGGTCTTTGAAAAGTGCCTTTCATCTTATATGTAAAATCCTTTTAGGTGTCTTAATGATACAGAGCTAGTATCTTAAATGGTGTAACTCCTCAGCTTCTTGGTAGCGTGGAGTTCTTAAGAGATAAGAGTTTTGGCTTTTATCTCTTTTTAAGAAGAGAGGCACTCTTTGTAGTCTTACATAGGTTAATAATAATACGAAAAAGGTCCAAATTGCCCCTTTAAGTCTTGTAATTTCTTTTGACTTAAAGAAACACATTTGGGATTTGTGTCACTAGCTGAGGTGTCAAGTAATCATCTTGTTGATGAGATTGTGGTAGTTTTTGTAGACTCAAGACATTCTTGCTTCTGGTTTAGGAGTAACTTGATCATAAGATTAGTCTTGGGAAGGGTATGCTGTTCTTTAGAGAGAGAGCAAGGGAGCTTTGTACCAAGGAGTTTATTGCTACCTTTGGTGGTCTTATGAGGATGTATATTCATGGACTTTGTCAGTGTATGTCTCTTGATTCTTCCAGTTCATAGGTCTTTACTGCTTTACAACAACAGTCTTTGCCTGTTGTACCAAGTAGTCAGGCTTGTATCTGGACAATCTGAGCAGAGAAGCCATTGTACAACTGGGAAATAGTTGTTTTTGGTTTTTTTTCCAGTTAGTGGGCTTACAGAAAATCTAAAAGTGGTAAATTTTATTGTTGGTCTTTAAATCATCAAGTTTAAGTCTACACTAATACAATACAATTTCCACATCTGTGGAAATGTCAGTCTCAGTGCTCAAGAGTAGTACAGGGAGCAGAACTTAGAAAACTGCTAGAAAAAAACCCAAAAAAGAATAGAACAGATAACAGCATAATGCCTCTGTTAATATGTGGGGCCACCTGCATATTGAATACTGCAGTACAGCTTTGGTCATCCATTCTGTGATCTGTGAGGTGAAGGAAGGCTGAAACTGGAAAAGGTACAGAGGAGTTATCCAGGATAACTGAGGTTATCCTTTCCCATAATAAATGATTGAATAACCTGGGACCTTTCAGCTTTAGAAAAGGCAGCTGAGGAGGTTGTTACAATTTCAGTGACCTTCATTATGAATGTCACAGAAAGTGAAGTAATGAGTGTTAGTTTTGGTTTTTTTTCTTAGTAAACTGGTGACACTGAATGCTACTCTGGTGGCATGTTCAAAGCCAGAAAAAGGATTAAATTCTGCACACAGCACCTATTTAAACTAAGTATTTATTTAAGCAATATGATGTTAATGAAAGAAAAGTTTGTCAAGAATTCTCACAAGGAAGTTACTAGAATGCTTCAGAATTAGAAAGTCCCTAGGTTGTACACTGCTGGAAACTAGTATTTTGGAGGAAGTATTACTAGGTGCTTGCTCTGGCCTCTTTCTTGAGTACATACTGTAAGACAATAAGTAGGACAAGATTTGGTCTAGAAGGTATTCTTGTACCTTATATTAATATACCAGTCTTAATACGTAAACCTGTTAGTGACTTTGAGTGTCTTATTGTTTGCTGTCTGCATGGTTCTGGGCAGAAGAATGGATGCAGCATTTTGTGCAATTAGTGTTTTTGAATGGTGTCAGAATGTATCTAGGGGGTCTTAACAGACTGACTAGGAAGATGATTTATAGGAGAAAAGGAGGGAAAGAAAGCCTGAAGCCAAGGCTTAATATAGTGATTGCTGGAAGTCCTGTTAATAAATCAGTTGCAGGAAGCTCATGTGGTGGATGCAGGCTGGGAAGACATTCAGAAGAAACAGAGATGACCAGATATTTAGGTGTGGCTGACTAGGTAGGCCTGTGGGTTTTACACTGGGCTGTGGCTGCAACGTAACCTGTTTAATTTTGCAAACCCCTTTGTAGAGTAAGACCTTATTTAATACTAGACTGAATCTGGATTGAGAGTCTTCATGGATGAGAGCTCTATGTGCATGTGTCACTTCCTTCACTTCAGACAGTGAAGTGCCAGTGTCTTTGTTATGTAATCCACATCTACACTTGAAGAAATGGTTTGCATCATGAGACTTGTTCCAATTAGTCTTTTAAGCCTGAAAGAGTTGTAGATATTGTGGTGAGACAGACTTGTTGGTAGCCTTAAATGCGGAGGAAACTGTTTAGTGCTTCTCAAAAAGCAATCTGTTTGACTGACAACTGCTTAACATTGGAAAGGTTTGAAAAGGTCATCTTGATACTGTGAAGAAAGAGGCTAACGGTATATCTAAAATGGAGGATTTAAGTATGTTCTCTTACTCTCTAAGGTGAAATATTCTATTTTGTTAAATTGTTAAGGCTAATAGCTAAGAAGGTCTGGGCTTCTGAGGTGAAAAATAGTAACCAAAAATGTTGGTTTGTTCTTAATTTAGCTAGGAAATACCACTGCTTAGCTCTGCTGGCATTGCTTCCATGCATGTCACAAGAATTGTGTAATGTCGGGTATTTAGATGGTCCTAAACTTGGTTGTTTCTTGTGATGTGTACATCAGTGTGTCATGCATCAGAGAAAGGAAACAAACAGCAGTTGTGTGCCACCATCAGCTGCTCGAGATTGCTCCTATTTTGAGTAGTTAGTTGAAACTGTTCATCTTGCAGCTCTGCTGTAAGTTGTAGTTCATGTCAGCATTTTTATTGATACTGGGAGGAACACAGTCAACTTCCTCATTAATTCCTGCAAACTGGTTTAATTATAATTCTGATTTTTTTTTCATGTGGGTATTATGAAGGGACTATCAAACTAGTTAACTACTGAACACATTTACATTTAGATCTGAATTACTTGCGCTAATTCCAAGCACTTATTTTCTTCTATTTCAGAATAAATGGCAGTGGGGTTTCTGGACTCTTTTTAGTTCTTGTGTACTCTCACTATCCACAGGGAAGTGACTAGAATCAGCTGCAAGGATCAGCAAATTGTAGATCTTGAGGTTAACTGATTGTTATGGATTCTGAGTGTCTTGCCTGATGATAACATTTGTGGGTTATCCACACCTGTCTTAATGTGTTTGAGCAGTTACAGACTGAATTGAAGTAATAGGGAACTTTTTTTCTCTTGAAACTATACTGCCCTAAAAAGTCTTCCACTTTACTCTCTTTTATGGAAGTAGACAATTTGAAAATTTCAAAGACATACTATGCTTAAAAAAAAAAAAAAAGTAACTGTATGAAGTAACTTTTTTCCACACAGCAAGTGTTCAGGAGAGACAGCATTAACCTAGAAAGAGCCATCACACTTCTGTGAGGAGAGATGGACGAGTTAAGGACTGCTCACTGCAATACTTCCTTTTGATTTCCTACCTCCAGGGGGAAATTCTAGTTACGAATGCATCACATTTCTTACATTCATCCCTGAAGAAACCAGAGTGAACAGATCTCCCTTCACTTCCTCACTTCCACTACTAGATGTAGTTAGCTCACAGCAACCTCTCAGCATTTCTGAGGAGTTCCTGCTCTGCACTAGATGTCCATCACAACCAACTGCTTTATCCAGACCAAATCTACATGACTGTAAGTCACATATTTCTCTGGTAGGGATTGACAGCTGCTCCTGGAAGTGAGGCCAAAAGCCACAAACCAGAATCTCAATAATGTCATGGGACTTCAAATCCACGACTGCTCTAATCATATCAGCAGCAGTTTGCCAGCTCCATTTATAAGTTATGAAAAAATGTTATAGCAATGGTGAAATAGGTGGAGAAACCAAGAGCTAAAGAAACAGTATGTTTATAATACCATAATTGTAATAATCTGCTATTTGATCACTGAAATAGTCTCCTACTGTTCTGGTAGGTCAGGAAAAACTGGCAGGCTGGACTGGTTTCTGTCAGAATCTACAGTTGAGCAATGCCAGGGATTAAGGTTCAATGAGCAGCAATCTGTAACAGAATACCTTGTTAGATATCAGGCAGACTAATTTCAAGTTTGGAATCCAGTAGACAGGCACAATAAAGTGCTCTTTATCCACTGACATATTACTGGTTTAGCTGGTTTTGTGTAACCCTTAGTGTATTTCATCTTTAGCTCTTTCTTCCATGAAAATGAAACTTGGTAACAGCACATGCTCTTTACTTGCATTAAAAAGGTGTGTGAAGTTACAGCATAAAACCCTGAAAAGTTTTCTTCCCTTTTCCTCTAACAGCGGGAGGATTTCTGGATTTTAAAGTAGCCTCTCTTCCCCTCAGGTCTCCTTTGGAAAGAAGGGGTTGTTATCACTGTCACCTACCAGCTTATTGCCCTGTTGCAGTGTCACATTTCAGTGAGGCACCCCACTAACATGTGTCACCACCCACAGAAAAGCTCTGCAGTGGCATGACTCTGCAGCTCATACCTTTGAGTTGTACGAGGTTTTCTCATTTTGCTTTCTGAGTTTCAAGTAAAATTGAACCATTCAACCAAAAATCCCAATGTATTTTCTAAATGATAACCTACATTATTGTGAAAAACATGACCAGGAAGCACACGCTGCGTTCAGGTAATGGCAGGTCACTGTAGCTTGAACAGCATCTCTGCACACTTCTGGGTGTGCAGTCCACAAGCATGCAGGGAAAGTGCCTGTAGATTTTACCATACTACCACCTTCTGTTTTGGATACATCCTCAGTCTCCAACTCAAGATCTTCCTTGAGGATGGCTTTTACTGCAACCTCTCACAAGGCTTCTGCTGCACATACTAACAAACATTTACAAAGCAAAGCCATCATTAAATTGTTGATGTAGTGATACAAGCTTAGCTCCAGTACTTGCATGAGAAAGTGACCCCTTGGCAGCTTCAGAAAAGAAAGCCAGTTTTTTTGCATTACTTAAAATGCATGAGCCCAAAAATGGCTGCTCATACTACACAGCATACAGGATACCGGTGATATGATGCCACCATTTGACACAACCTAAAAGATCTGAAATAATTTGTAAAATATATTATTCTTACAGTTCACCTTAAATTAGGTAAGAGCAAGCTGCGGTTTCACCTTAAATAGCAGCACATAATGTATAGAAAATGCAAGACCAGTATGCCAGAGGCATTAAGCCCAGCTGTCATGTACAATGCAAAGACACTTGCCTTTAACCCTTTTCACTTTGTTTCAGAAGCTTTAGGTAGATGTAAGGTGATCACGGAACTGCTGGAGGCAGTCTGGTGTTCTTAATCTCATGTGTTAGCACTGAAAAAGCGTTCAGCAGCAACACAGTAGTTCCACAGATCAGTAATTCTGGAATAGCCACCTCAGCTGTATTTTCTGCTAAATGCTGTATTTAATGTTGTTACATTTATTAGTTCAATAAATCTGTATTTAATGCTAAAATGTTGTGTTAGGTTTTGTCACTCTTCTAGTGGGTATGAGTGAGGCTCAGAGGACAAGCTCCAAGGCAATTGTCCTGTTAGTAATTAGACTTACTATGTTAGTGCAGTACTTCAGAAAACCTTTCATTTTGTGCTCTTTCAATTCTAAGAAGGAATTCAACTTCTAGTATTAATCTCATCTGTCCTCTAGTTCCAAGGTATGGCACATTATCTGTTCTGTCATATTAAATACATTCATTGAGGTTACGGAGCAAACGTGGGTTTAGTGCTATTCCACGTCTTTGAAAGGCATACCAATTAGAAATCGTTTCTGAAAGCAAAAACATTCACAGCTGAAAGATGCACTGAACACAATAGGGAAAAACCCCACCATAACTGTATTCCATTAATCTTTCACTTTCTAATGTGTTTGAATAAAAATAACGTTAAGGAAATGGTCACACTTTATGGAGAACTAATGTGCAGTCTTCATTCTCCTTGAAGAGAGTGGACATCACTGGGTCATCTTTGGCTTGTACATTCTTCAAATAATAGTTAACTATCTCGCTGTCCAGTTTGTACTGGTGGGGAATACTTTCGTATGGTTTTAGGTCAAGGTCCAGCACAGAAACAGAAAATCTCGATTTGGATGTGAGTACCACAGGTCTTTGCTCAGAGCTGGAAAACAAGGAAAGAAATTCAGCTAATGTAGAATTTAGGAAACTATAGCTCTAGCTTAACCAGCCATAAAGCGAACATGCAGACACCTCTTCCAGCATTTTCCTTGCAGCCTCCACACAGCTTAATTCAAAACATTACTCTCAATTACTGTGTCTGTGTGTAGTAAACCTAACCTGTTCTAGGTGATATGAATTCAAAGCAACATCCTTAATAGTTAGCAAAAGCAGAAAGAATAACTGCAGCTCCTACTCAGGTTCAAGGTAATACAAATTTAGTATTAGAACTAATGCTCAGGCATATACTCAAGGATGGAGAACTTAGGTCAACCACTGCACAAATCATCTCCATCATGAATGTTTTATTCAAGAACTGCAGGGCAAATGCAGAAAACAATAGTCTCCAGAAATAACAAGGCTTTGGTGAAACAAACTCCCCTACAGAAAAGCAGACCAGTATTGCTGACATAAGATGGACAACACCGTGGCAGAGCCTCCTGCCTTACAGTGAGTCACCTCTATTATTGCCTGTTATTATAATTAGGCAGTTAATGGCAGCTTGTCTTGAAAAATCTATCATATGGGACACCAAGGCAGAATTGTATGTGCCTAGTTAAAAACATGTACATCTACTATGAACAGTCAAGTCAAACTTTAGGATGGGAGTAAAATATAAAACCTTTATCTTTTGTATCAAAACTTCAGAAACAGACATTTGTCCTACCTATCTTAAATCAGAACTCTACCTTACTAATAGCTCACAGCCAAATATTTGGATGCTGCCCCCACCCCCAAAATCCAAATCCCCACTTTTTCAAGTTATTTGAACTGTGCAAATGCATCTTCAATTTCTAAAGCAGGGGGATCACTTGGAAGCAGGCACCTCTTACCATTCATCTTGCAGGCAGGGTGAAAGGGCAATCATGAGGGAGCAGTCTTTAGCAGTCATTGCTATTCTGTACTGCTGCACCTGTACAACATAAAAATCACACAGATTTTCTCTCACACTTTAGCAAAGCATACTGTTCTTTATGGAAGGCATTAGCATACTCAGTATGTTGGTATTTTAAGAGCTGGAAATTGTCTCTGTAACAGATGGTTAACAGAAGCAAGTGATTTTACAGCATCCTGTGTAAGAATCCTGTTTATTTCCTACAGATAGATACTTTAATTGAAGGCCAAAACAGCACCAGCTCATGCAAATGCCTCTTCAATCCAGGAAGGCAACCACCAGCTTAATTTTCTCCCTAGAACTGATGCTAAACATGTTTGGTTTTAACTCCTTCTGCAATACAGATGCACCCTGGCACAATTAAGAATTTTTGACTGTGTAGACCTCTGGCAAGCCAGTAGCAATGCTGACACACTGTTCATCCCTTCCAGTGAGACAGGAGTGTATTAACAGACTAAATAAGCTCCAACACCACACAGGGAACGTACCTTTGTTAACGCAAATGCTACTGTCCCGTCATCTTCAGTTGAAAGATCTAGCAGCTTCTCATAAAATGCTTCATTGTAAGGTCCATCTATCTGTAGCGTACTTCTAAATAAATTTTTAAAAGAAGATTTACAGACAGCTAAGATGATTTACAGGTTTTCAAGCATGTCTTTTCTCAGCAACCCAGAAACTCCAATTACAACAAACAATAACACTAATAAATGTAGCAACAGGTTAATACTCAAAGATCCATGACCATGACCAGGCCCTGTTATTCTCATATCACTCAAGACTTGCTGCTGCTTAGGACTTGAGCTGTTTGGTTTAGGTATTTTTAAAGATGGGTCATTGTTAATCCACTGCCACCTGTGTATCACTACAAAAATGAGTAAGTTTCAAAACATTTAACAGAGCCTTGGCTGAGCATACTGAGAGGGTACACTCCTCTGGCAAGGCCCTGCTCTGCCCCTGCTTCATAGTGTGTGCTCACAAGGGAGTGGTCTGGCCTCCTGGCTTCCTTGCTTTTCCTGTTGAACACCTGACCTCTACCTGGAAAGCAGAGCCCATAAAAGTGGGGTGTTCAGCACACAATACAGACAAAAGAATACCTTTAAACTTATTTGTTTAAGGTTATCGATATACAAGTCAGCTGCACTGCAAGTGATTTAAGCAGAACTTGAGGCCAACCCCATCATCTGCAGGACATCCCTTCAACTGCACCAGGAGCCCAAAGAGCTGAAGGAGCTCAAGCAGAAGTGATTTGCACGTGAAGCCAGAGTGCCCTCGTGTGAGCAATGGCAAAAGTACAGGCGAGCTACAGCCCAGAATGCAAAGCACCAAGTCAAAAAGCTTGTTACAGCAACTATTATTGCAACTAATAAGCTTCATTTGAGAACAAATTTAGCAGCTTGCAATGCCCAATATTCTATTATTTCTTTACCAGGCAAGAAATAACATAAAAGAAAGATTTTTGTGCCTCAAGCATGGTTTGAACACTTTCAGTGTGGGTTAAAAATCTGCCATTTGGAGCTATTCATATCATGCAACAAGGGCAGGCTGATTCAGACCTGCTGCAGGGCCTTCCAGGCATAGGGTAGATTGTTGCCAAATTTGAAATTCAGGGGTTTAAAGGGCAGGT
>JAVHNF010076261.1:8928-20562 GCA_034783455.1 Micropsitta finschii | reverse complement strand
CTCTTCTCTTCTCTTCTCTTCTCTTCTCTTCTCTTCTCTTCTCTTCTCTTCTCTTCTCTTCTCTTCTCTTCTCTTTTCTTCTCTTTTCTTCTCTTTTCTTCTCTTTTCTCCTTTCCTTTCCTTTCCTTCCCTTTCCTTCCCTTTCCTTCCCTTTTCTTTCCCTTTTCTTTCCCTTTTCTTTCCCTTCCCTTTTCTTTCCCTTTTCTTTCCCTTCCCTTCCTCACCCCTTCCCCACCCCTTCTCCACCCCTTCCCTTCCCCTTCCCTTCCCCTTCCCCTCCCCTCCACTTCCCTTTCCCCTTCCCTTCCCCTTCCCCTCCCCTTCCCTTTCCCCTTCCCTTCCCCTTCCTTTCCCTTTCCTTTCCCTTCCCTTCCCCCTTCCCTTCCCTCTTCCCCTTCCCTTCCCTCTTCCCCTTCCCTTCCCCCTTCCCCTTCCCTTCCCCCTTCCCTTCCCCCTTCCCCTTCCCACTTACCTTCCCCCTTCCCCTCCCCCATCCCCTTCCTCCTTCCCTTCCCCCTTCCCCTCCCCTTCTTTTCTTTCCTTTTCCCTTCCCTTCCCCTTCCCTTCCCTTCCCTTCCCCTTCCCTTCCCCTTCCCTTCCCTTCCCTTCCCCTTCCCTTACCCACCGCTTCCCCTTCCCTTCCCTTCCCCTTCCCCTTCCCTTTCCTTCCCTTCCCTTCCCTCCCCTTCCCTCCCCTTCCTTCCCCTTCCCCTTCCCCTTCCCCTTCCCCTTCCCCTTCCCCTTCGCCCTTCCCTTTCCTCTTCCCCTTCCACCTTCTCTTCCCCCTTCTCTTCCCCCTTCCCTTCCCCACTACTACCCCTTTTCCTGAAGTTCAGCTTTACTCCTTCTACCCCTCTCCTGAGCAACGCAGGTGTATGATGAGTGGGAGCTCTGATCAGGTCATAACAGATCCTCTCTTCAGCTCCTTTCTCTTCACAGTTCCCACCTGCTCCAGCATAGAATTTTCATGGGTTTCAGTTTCCTTCAGGACGTATCCATCAGCTCCAGCCTTCAATCCTCCAGGGGCTGCAGGTTTGTTTTTCAATTTACCATTATTTTGCTAAATGAACAGCTATGATATACTACCAGTTGAGTTTCTTGCATGGCTAGAAGGATTGTTATTCTGTACAGACACTATGTAACACTTGAAAAACAACATTTAAGATTTCATCTTAATGTTATTGATCTGTGTATTGTGGTAGAGGTTAAGGATAT
The DNA here is from genome assembly GCA_034783455.1 of Micropsitta finschii. Taxonomy (NCBI): domain Eukaryota; kingdom Metazoa; phylum Chordata; class Aves; order Psittaciformes; family Psittacidae; genus Micropsitta; species Micropsitta finschii. The sequence goes on along the minus strand of JAVHNF010076261.1, from coordinate 19,347 downwards.
ATTACTTCATCACTTTTTTATCTGTAGATTGCAATGAAGATTAAATCAGTGTCAACTGTGACTATAATTTAAGGAGACTTCCAAATGCCTTCTTTTCTTTCCACTAACATTCTTTAAATCTGAGGACAAAGGACTTATTTATACATTTATCATGATGGAAACCAAGTTAAAAATCTAGACAATGCAGAATTTAAATAGCTAGGGGAAACTTACATATTTTTTCTCCTGTTATTATTTATATTACATCAGATTATTTGAAGTTTGCTCTTGTGCAGAGAAAATTATGTGTCACATAAGAAGACATCATTGTTTAACCAACAGCGAAGGAAACCTTGGTCCTAAATAAATTTTACCTAACTCCAGCTACTTAGCTACCCTCCTCTCCTTGCAGCGAAAAGAGGTCAGCATCTGTTGTGAGGCTATTACAAGCTTCAGACGGTTTATTTAGGTCTGTGAATTCCTTCTTCTTAGACTTTCCTTTATATTAGAAGTACATTATTTCATTAAAGTTGTTGATGCCCATCCCTGGAAGTATTCAAGGCCAGGCTGCCTGGGGCTTTAAGCAACCTGGTCTAGTGGAAGGGGTAGCAAGGAGGTTGAAACTAGATGATATTTAAGATCCCTTCCAAACCAAACCATTCTATGATTCTGTGAAAACAGAAAAATAAGCAGCAGAAGAGTGGTCAGATAGCACAGAGAAATCACAGAAATCTTGATGGAATATACTGAGTGAATAGGCTGAGAAAGTTGGGGCTGTTCAGCCTGGAGAAGAGAAGGCTGCGTGGAGACCTCATAGCAGCCTTCCAGTATCTGAAGGGGGCTTATAAGGATGCTGGGGAGGGACTTTCCTTTAGGGACTGTAGTGATAGGACAAGGGGTAATGAGTTCAAACTTAAACAGGGTAAGTTTAGATTGGATATAAGGAAGAAGTTCTTCCATATGAGAGTGGTGAGGCACTGGAGTTGGTTGCTCAAGAAAGCTGTGAATGCTCCATCCCTGGCATTGCTCAAGGCCAGGTTGGGCAGAGCCTTGGGTGACATGGTCTAGTGTGAGGTGTCTCTGCCCATGGCAGGTGGGCTTGATCTAGATGATCTTCAGGTCCTTTTCAGCCCTAACTCTTCTATGATTCTATTTTCACTCCATGCTAGAACACATAGCTGCTAACATTGCCTAGAAGAGCAAATAATGCACTAGAACACTGTTACCCTTTGATTCTTGAAAGGAAAGTTAGCAAACAAGCAAAGAAGTCTGTATGCTTCTATGATATTCACCCACGCCTCTTTACCATTCATCTAGGTTGCAAAAATTGAATCAGAGCAAAAAAAATCAGTCTGCTCCACCAGTCCACTGCTAACCAGCTTACTGTCATGAAAGAACACGAAAGAACAACTGTGAAAGACAGTAAGAGCTGATTTAGTTGTCTAAATGCAGGCATCTAACCCTTTATGAGACACCCTAAGATATCAGAAGAATTTACTTAAAATTGGTAGATGTGACATGAGACTTTTGGCACTGCTATGTCCTTCTCAAATCAATGAAAACCATGAGGCACACTCTAGAGCCTATGACATAGTACTTCATCTTCATGTTCAGGAAAATATGTAATGCTCTGAGTTGAATGAAACTTAAACAGCTCACAAATTCAGGGTAAAATCGTCAAATCAGAATTTTGCAAGACTGAGGAAAAGTTTGTATTATAATACTTATTCCCAAGGCCTAGTATAAGAGTATGGGTTCATCACAGCCTAGATTTTCAAGACCAGAAATCACTATCAAACCTGATTTCTGTGCCTTTGCACACTGTATGCAGAAAGATGTTTTTTGTCTAATTAAGCACTTTGTAGTACATATTTGTGTTTGACCATTTGTTTTCTGCCCTTTCTATTTTCATGACATTTTTCTCATTCTATATTCCTGGTTTTTGGCCATAGTGTAGGTTATTATTATCTAGAACTAGTGTGGATCTACTCATAACTAGTGGAAAAGTTTTAGGGTATCAGACTTTTCTCAAGAAGCAGTATGTTGAAACAAGCAAGGAATCTTGCATTATTGCAGTATGGTTTGAAGAAATAAAAGGTATTATTGGAAGTGTCTAGCCTATGATAAATATATAAAACTAAACAGAAAAAAAAAGCTTAGAGCCTTTATTCTGTGTTTAAGACTACTTCTTTCTTTTGCTAATTGCTTTTCTTTTATTCTGAAACTGGAATTATTCAGCATTTGAGTCCTGCTGTGACTTCATTGGTACTTATACTGTGTTTTTAAAATGAATGCTTCACAAAATTCTTTGGATTAGCAATGAATTATATAGACACCATATGCCAAATGCTGATTTTATTGGATATTCAGCAGCATCCTACATACATTAATGATATTTGCTTTAGTGGTTGGTCTCTATTAATACTTGGTTGCTGATAATATCAGAAAGACTGTTCCTAAAAAAAACCCCTTCAGATCAGATCCAGTAAGAAAATATTGTCGCACAAAGACTGCTGTGCATTTTATAATTATTCTTTTTGCCTTCTCATAGAAAACATTTGTAAAGCCTACTTACCATTGTTTTGGTACAATTTGGTACAAGTCCAAACTGTGCATCACATCTAATTTCATCTTGTAAATAAATATAATTTGACTGAAAATCACTTGTGAAATTTAATAGTCAGGCACCTTCAAAGATTTTTCTTTTTTTTAATACACCACTGGCACTAAGAGAGCAAGCGTAGCTAGTAGACATCATGCAGGGTATCAAGACACCTCAAAGGTGGTTGGTATACGTTACCTTGTTAAAAACAATTAAAACTTAGTTGTCTTATTTTCCCATCTGCAGACTGAAGAGATTTATACTTTTTTTTTTGTTTCTTTCCATAGCTAGTTAGATACTATTCCTAAAGAAGGCCTCTCTTAAGCAAAAGAAACTATGAGCTCTAAAATATTTTCCAAATTATTTAAAGGACAACTTTGGGATGAGAGGAACTCACAAATTTCACAGATAAGTAAGATCCATGAATCAAAGATGCCATAATCACAGGGGTCACAGGCAGTTGGAAATAAATGTTTCCTCATATGAATAGATGTCCTTTTTACTTCTCACATTAATATTTTTAGTAATTCAGTTATGAATAGATAAAAAAGCAGAGTGGAACTACAATGATATGAAGCTGTTTGGGAAAAAATCAGTAATCATCGTTAGCTCACTATTCCATGCTTCTTTAATGTTCTACAGCATTATTTAAATGACACATTGACAATGAGAATATCATTACAGTTTTAGATGTCACAAAGAAAATGGTCTCTATGCAGAAATTTGTATTGAATAATTTTCAGGTTTTAATTAAAAGAATGAATGACCAGGAGTACAAACTTGCATGTAAACGGATTCAAACCAGAAGAGTTCTAGAAAGTAATGAAAATAATTGTGGTGTCTTGACCCCATCTGGAGCCAGGTACCCACCAAAACACTTTATCACTCCTCCTCCTCAACTGGACAGGGGAAGAAAAGAATAGAAAACAAAAACCTCATGAGTCGAAATAAGGATGGGAAGAGATCACTTACCAATTACAGACACTGGGGGAAAAGGCATAACTTAGAATTAATTTATTACAAATCAAATCAGACTAGGATAATGAGATATTAAAAGAAATCTTTAAAAAACCTTCCTCCTCTTCTTCCTTTCTTCCCATGTTCAACTTCCTTCCTGATTTTCCCTACCTTCTTCCACCCTTTGCAGCACATTGGGATGAAAAGTGACAGTTGAGGTCAGTTCATTACATGCTGTGTCTGCTGCTTCTTCTTCCTCAAACTCTTCCTCTGCTCCAGACTGGCATTCTTTTTCGCGAACTTCTCCAATGTGAATCCTTCCTACAGGCTGCATTTCTTCATGAACTGCTCCAGTGTGGGTGCCCCAAGGAGTCACAAGCCTTGCCAGCAAACTTGCCCCACTGTGGGCTTCCACTGGGGTCACAGCTTCTTTTCGTCATCCCCCTGCTCTGGTGTGGTGTCCTCCATGGGCTGCAGGAGGAGGTCTGCTCCACCGTGGATCTCCATGGGCTGCAGAAGTACAGGCTGCCTTACCACAAGCTGCAGGGTAATCTCTGCTTTGGCACCTGGAGCATGCCCTCCCCACCTTCTTCACTGACCTTAGTGTCTGCAGAGATGTTTCTCTCCTCTTAGGCTGCAGTTGCGTAGAAGTTTTTTCCCCCTTCTTAACTATTTTATCCCAGCTGTGTTACCACGGCTGCTGATGGGCTCAGCCTTGGCCAGCAATGCGTCCAGCTTGGAACAGGCTGGCATTAGCTCTATCGGACATGGGGGGAAGCTTCTGGCAGCCTCTTATGGAAGCCACCCCTGTAGTCCCCCCATAGCAAAATTTTGCCATAAAAACCCAGTACTACAATGCTTTAAAAGACTAGGATTAAAAAAAGTCAAAATCCAAACAAAAAATATAAGGATCTTTAACCTGCCAATTAATTGACTGTCTTACCCTTAAATTAATCTTCAGCATGTTTCCCTGTAAATAGTTTGTAACTGCTCCTGGCTTATAAATTGTACATATACAACTCATACATGAAAGAACTTTAATTTCTATAAGTTTTGTGAGTGAAGTTTTGAAGTGAAATGGACTAGGGTGAAAAAAGGATAGTGTGAAGGTAGAGCTCATGAGTCTCATCTTGGTGGTTTAACCCTGTTACGTTTCTTGTCCTTTCATCAGAACTCCCTATGCTATAAATACTTCAGAAGAAGGTTTAGAGTTCTTTGCCACTCTTTTTTCCCCTGAAATTTGCTTTATATTGTAACTTCATGCAACTACTTTCCTACTCTAAATGCTTGACGGTATAAGAAGACTTGATTTTATGGTTTTCAAACCTGACATAAACCAAGCATTCATTATGCAAAGCTGATTTTTCCTGTTTCAGCTCATAACTTGCATTCAAATAAAAGTACAAAACCATAAAAAAATCTAACATTTGTTATGTTTTCTTGTTTAAATCAAAATAATATTGCTTTGAATGATAGACTCTGTGACACTAAGCAATCAGTTGGGAAAACAATCCCTGCCCCTCCTCCCGGTAGCCCCTAAAAAGAGAAAAAACAAAGGAAAGGAAAGAAAAGAAAAAGGAAAAAAGGAAACAAACACAATAACATTTGATTTTCACTCTAGAGCATTCCAAAGCAGATCTATGGAGAAAATATTTGACTTGGCAATAGCCGGAGAGCCCTGGGACGGAAGGGTCTTCTTACATGATGTTGATAATGTTGCTATGTCTTGTTTTTAACAAAGCATCGTGTTCTGAGGAAGTGAAAAAGCTGTCAGGTACCTAGTTAGCAAATGAAAGGGTCCTAAACAATTCGATTGTAAATGAGAGATGCCCACTAGACAGCATCTCCATTTAAATAGTCTTCCTTGAAAAAGGTGGGAGGAGAGCAACAAACCAAAAGCAAGTGCTCTTTTCCTGTGTTTGAAATGAACATGCCACATTATAATATTTTTATTTCTCCTTAAGGAACACAGGTAGCATGAGAAGATGGATAAGTCACTAACCAGAGATGAGAACAGATTACATCACTCAAAAAACAGGAATAAGCAGCAACTCATGGGCACACTGAAATATTTTATCTTTTATTTTTTCCCTTTATCTACTAATGCGATACTGCCATACCTTGTTTGGTGGCTGTAAATGATAGCAGAGACCCTGCCATATCCTCCAAAGTCAGCATGTTCAAATCACAGTGTCAGTTAACACTGTTGTGAGATCAACTTAGAAGACACTATGGAGTCTGCTAATACCATTTCTTGCAGTGCCTGAGGTGTCCTTGGAGGTCTGCTACCTGAGTGTTGATCAAACTCAAACTTGTTTTCCTAATGAATTTTGACAAGGCCACAGCTATAAGAAGTGTATCTGCACTTGAGTACCTCTTTCTAAGTAAAAATTAAACACACAGAAAACCCATGCAATATTGTAAAATAAACTGTAAGTTTTGCTGCTGCTGTGGTACTTTCTGAATAAATTTATACTATTGTCTCTATATAGGTAGAAAAAAATTACACAGAAGTAGATATTAGATGTTAAAAAAAGGTACAGTGCTGCTTGGAGTTGTTTCAAAGGTAAAGTTTTTATGTAGCTTACTTTAATTATATGATTGCGATTTAATTACATTATAATTATGGATGCAATTACTGTTTTGTATGTTTCATTAAAGCTGCATACATTAATTGCACCAAATGTCTGTTGATGAGCTTAACTAATACAAGCAGATGTTTACAGCAGAAGAGCCTTCCATTGTAATGTTCCTCTTGCAAGGTGACTATCTCCAGAAAGCAGGTAGCAGTAAAATACTGACAATTTTCACTTTCTCATTTGTTCTTTTTGCAATTTACGCTATATATACATACATATATACCTATAGATACAAGCACACATGCACACACACATACATATATATACACATTTTGAACTTAATTCTTAATCTGCTGAATTACAATAAGAATGAATTTGGTTTAATAGTTTACATCCACATTTTAAATGGGAATAACCATTGAAACATTTGCTTGAATTAGAAAAGGTAAATAAAATACTTTTAATATCAAATAATCCAATGGGAAAAATTTGAAGGGGGACTAACTTTGCTTGTATTTCCAATAAAGTAAATTAAGAGAAACTGTGTTTCCTTACCTATAGCTATAATTCAACACAGTGTTTTGCCAGTCAGTTATGTACCATTTATATTCATCTATGAAATAAAAACACCAAACCAAAACAAATTAAAGCATTCTAAGCCCATTTTAGAAAAGTAGGTTGATGGGTGATTAATTAAGCCACAAAATATGGGGTGAACACAGGAGGATTTCTGTGTCCAAAGAGCTTTGAAAATTCTCAGGCAACTGAAAATTCTATCAGATATATGAGTATTTCTCTCTGGGTTGGGCAAGAGGGGAGATGAAGCATAGGAGAGAAGTTGAAAGACTGTGCTTCCATGTATATAAGAGGCAGAAATCCTAAACAGTAAAAATTGAAACTAAAAGGGGTATTTTATATTTCAGTAATTCAGGCTGACACTGGTATAATTTACTGTACTGAGCAGAGATTTAAGCCCATTATATAGAACAGCCACAATGTAGGAGGAAAAATGCCAAATCCACTAGCAGTGAATTCATCATGCTGAACCCCCCCAATGTTTGTTTAAGTGTGTTTGTACATATACTGTATATTGCTATATATTAAACAAGCAACATTAAATCAACATGAGAGATTTTGGAAACTACAAAAAAACCCAACAAACAAACAAAACCCCAACTGTAAAATTGAAGCACTACAATAGCAAGGTATGAACTATGTGAACTAAATGGTTTTTTTCCCCATTTTTCATTCTTTCCTTGATAAGCTTGTATCACATTCAAACAGATATCAGCTTGCCCAGATTTTATCTTAAATTCAGCATTGCATGCCCTTTCTTAAAGTAAAAAATAATGAAAAAACACACAATTTTTTTTTAACTTTAACATGGCTAATTCTGAAATCAAGTGTTGATTTATAAATATTTCCTTCATTTTAGCAAAATATTATATTTATTGTACATTTCAGTAGCCTGTAATGAAAACTTGGACGATGGCTATTTATCTGTGAGCTAGCACTCTTTACTGGATCTCCTGGTTGAAAAAAAAGTGGGATTTTTTCATTGTGTTTTGAGGAGGTGATTATATTAGGAAAAAAATACAGAATAAAACTTCCCTACCACAATGTAGCTTTTAAATAGTTTCATGGTGTAATGATAGGACTAAAAAGGTTTGGAAAGAATTTCTTCAGTTCCTGTGATATTTCAGCTGTAATTAATTAAGGGCTACAGCTGGGATTTATCTCATTTACCTTTAGATCATATAAAAATAAACAAGCTTAATGTATTCATCTAAGTTTATTTAATTGGCAATGAAGATTAAGAGTTACCTCCGTTCCAGTACCTCTCTTTTGAATATAGATGTCTAAACCAGATAAAATAAATAGCTTTCTACTGTTTTCTGGAGGTGCCCATGTGTCTTTGTTGACTAGTTCTGTCAACAAGCAAGATTAAAAGCTCAAATTACATGTCTAGCTTTTAAGTGATGTGGAATGACCACATAATGTTCATGTATCAATAACATAAGATTTATTTTGTATGTCATATAATTTTGTGGTCACGTTTGTTTCTAGATTCATATTTCCACTCCATGTTCAGGATGGAGTGCCTGGGCCTTGCTGAGGTGAAAATAAAGCCCAGTTCCAGAGGTTCTAGGAACTGTTTACTATAGCGGATATGGGTGGGATCAAGCTTCCTCCACCCTGTGAAGTTCTTTCACTCTGAAACACCTCACTTTTGTGTTTCTTCCCAGGACAGTCCTCTACCTTCCCCTTTGGCACGATACTGTAAACAATCTTGTTTTCCACAGCGATGTACTATATGAATCATTTTAGGCATTTTCAGCAAATAGAAAAGTAATTATTATATATTAGGGTTTCATGGGAACATTGGGAATACATAAGGAGATTTGGGCCAGTTTTCTGGTTTCATTCAGTTCATAGATTACTTGATTAGGTACACAGTAACGTTGTTAAGAGTACCACAGATCTACATGAACGAAGTTGAGCTCTGAGTATAACCTGCTGGAGATGTTGGTGTAAGAATGATCTTAATGTTTGACCTTTCTTAGGAGAAGAAGAAGAGGGAATTAGGAGTTAAATATCTAACTCAAAATAAAGCCACACACCAAACAAAACACTAGAAAATTCATAATCTGATTGCATCTCAAACCCCAGGAGGCTGGTGGACAATCTACAAATGGGTGGAAGAAATTTTTGCGGATACCTTGTCTAGTAAGATACCTGAGCTGTTAGTGTGGTTTAAAAAACTGTCTGCACCTGTAAACAAGGGAACTTGGGTACATAGCTTCTGCAATATGTCTCATCGTGGTTTATTTGACTGTATTTCTTCTTCATAGGTTGAATATGTGGTCTTCTGAATATATTGGAAGGGACTCAGAGCTTAGTTTAGGCAAACTTTATACCTTCGAATTTATTCTCACTTCTAAGAATGTTCACATCCGTAATTATCTTGCATTTACACAGGTAGTTAACTGATACTAATTCTGACTAATCAATTTGTAATCTAACTAGAATGCATCTAATCTAGACTTAGATAACATAAATATTTAGTCCTTAGCTGCTTGAGTCAGACACCTTTTATAATCAGTGGAAAGAGATTTGTGTTTTATCAATGTATACATCTAAAATAACTCAGATTAACCTAACTGAAAGCATTTCCACAGATGAGTAATATTTGTGGGGGTTTTATGTGCGACAAAGTTTGTAAGAAATCCTTATTTTCATGAGATCTTATTTTGCATCCACACCACTTGGATAACATCTGGTGAATTTGGAATTTGGCTCCTTTCTGAACAGAACTGCAAACCCCCTTAAAGGTAAACTCCTCACTAAAGAAGTAAATTTCAATCACACAGTATGCCTCAAACATGTTTATACATAAATATAAATGACAATAGGTTTTTGTTTCTATTGGCCATATTTATATATTGAAAGATACCTGTACACATCTGTTTGTAGACAAAGTGTTTTGGAAACCAAAAAGTGTTGAGCATGGGTGAAATATTTCCACAGCTGGGTCTCACAATAGAGCTATATATTTCAGGCAGGTTTATTATGCTGAGTCAAAGCATAGCAGATATATATAGCCATAATTTCATGTGTGCTTTCTCCTCCTGTCCCATATATCTGTTGCTGTGATGAGCTTACATTTCAATATTTTACCTAAAGTCTGCTTTGAGTATTTTCAGAAGTTAAGTGGTAATGTGGACAAATTTAGTATTTTTATATCCCTCTGCAGACAGTGGGTTATATCTTAAAGTTATCTCAATAACACGTATTGTAGTCACCAAGTGAAATTCAGAAAAGAAATTTTTACCTTTATTACCTTGAAAAAGCAGACATTTTCCTAAGAAATTATTTTTGCTAGAACACCTGCCTTTAATTTTGCTGAATATTTCAGTACTCTAAGAAATTATACTGAAAAGATTTCATTTAAATACATTTTGTGTGTAAGCAATTTGATCCTAGCTTGCACCACAAAATCCTGTTTTTCAGGAAATCCTGAACGTTCACCAAAAGGAGATATAGGGTAGCATACAGTGTAACAAACCAGATCAATGTTGATTGCAGACTGATGACTCCCTGATGTCCTCTGTTAAGAATGAACAAAATGCAGAAAATAAATTTGCTTGCCTACTATCTACCATGACTAATAGGGATCATGTTATAGTGCAGCAGCTTTAATCCAGCTACTTGTCTAAAACAGCTGTGAAGACACTGAAGCATGAATGCAGCAGGTCAGCAGCCTGAGAGTATTACTCTGGTTGCTAATCCACATTCAACACT
>JAVHNF010076254.1:4308-16269 GCA_034783455.1 Micropsitta finschii | reverse complement strand
GTAACCAGGTAAAACCAAAAACCATCGAGTCAAGTTAAAGGCAGCACCTAGAGCTGAAGCACTTACATACCTGTGGTGCCTTGGCCTCTGTGAAACATGGCACATCGCTTCCTCTCTTCACCTGTATGCAAATGGGCCCAGTTCTTTTTATCAGTCTGCCAACAGAAGCAAAACTTTATCTGAATTCCAAGTCACAAACACATCATTGTGCTCTGGCAGTTAATTTTTACTGGTTTACAATGTACTTTCCTTTACACAAGAGATAATGCCAGCTAAGCACAGCAAACCTTTCACACAGCTGTTATGCTTTATAGTTGATCAAAGCATTGACTTCACTGAATTATGATTCCCTTTACTGTTTTCACTCCGGGACTGTTCAGTTCCTTCCTTTGGTCTCTACAAAGCACAGCTTGTTTTATTCCTTACTACTACATCTAAACCAATTTTGCAGTGGTACATAAACCCAAGTGCTAGCCTACCAGGTTTAAGTGAAAAGGCGAAATGCTATTACTTGTATCTTATTCACCCCACCTATGTTCAAATGTTTAAATGCTTCAGCTTTCATTGTAGTATAAATATACATTTGTAAAAAGCCAATTTAAAGAAATTCAAGAAACTAGCAAAGAAGTTTTTGTCACTAGGTACTTGCAGACAAGAACAAGCTGCTCAGTTCTGAAGAATTTGCCCAGATTGCTAGGGCAGCAACATGTGCATCTGCTCAAATTAGTATAATTTAACATTTACAAGACCAGTTCGTAATGAATTAAAGTGTGGTTTACATTTTCAGTTATCAGCTTGAGACGGCATAAAAGACCCTGACTGCTCAATGCATGAACACTCAGTTGAGAGCTTATTGTTACAAAAGAACCACAATTATAGGTTGAAAGGAAGTCCAGCAGTGCTTGATTTGTTTTCACATATTTCATTATTATTCTTGCTTTGGCACATAAGATGTAGCCACCAGAACATGCAGATCCTGGAATACACACTAAAAACCTAAAGAAAGGAAAAATTCTGCCTACAGGAAACCTGTCTACAAGAAAATCTGATCACTGTGTTAAAAATCTGAGGTTAGTTCCAGAATTTTTTGTCCACTACTGCTCTCTGGGTTCTCACAGAGCAGAGATTGTTTTGAGACTCATTAGCAGTTACTGGTATTTAATTCATCAGTTAGGACAATGAAATTGGATTGGGTACTTTGCAAGAGGCTTCACCTTCTTACTCTTACATTTTCACACTTCAAGCACAAACCAGAACTGTTCCAAATACAAACATTCTGATACAAACAGATGTATATTACTGAATATTCAGTGCCTCAAAACATACCTGCTTACATCCTGCCATAAAAAACAAAACCCGACTGTATTCCAATCCCTTGACTGAGGCCCCAGCACTTCACTATGCTGAGAATGTTCCATTAAGTGCATCCAAAACTGCTGATCATCCAGCCCAACCTGCATGGTCAGTCTAAAGTGAGGTCTTGAACTCCCTCTGCTGGCTACGATCACACCTAGAGAATTAAATATAACCTGTCATGACAAAAAAAAAAAGAGCAAAATAGTCCGTAAACCACCTTTAAAAAATAAAATAAAACCAATCTTTATATCATCTTTAGGGATTTTTTTAATTGTCCTGGTCTTCAACATCTTCTGTCTCCCTGCTTCCTCATTTTCTTTTTACTTACCCCAACCCTAGCCATGTTCAAGGCCAGGTTGGACAAGGCTTGGAGCATTGTGCTCTAGTAAAAGATGCCTCTGCCCATGGCAGGGGGCTGGAACTGGATGAGCTTTAGGGTCCCTTCCAACCGAAACCAGCCTGGGATTCTATGACTTTCTGTAACAGTTAAAAGAGTTTCAGTTCAGCTTACAAATACATACCAAGCACACATTTACAAGGGTAAGCCTAAGGTCCTCTACATGTCTGTGCTGCTTCTATGGCAAAGACTGTCCTGGGCTCCTGCTTGGTAAGGCTGTTAACAACATCCTCCTGGACACAGAAAACATAGCTGTAACATAACATGGTTGTCACAAATCTTGCCAAATCCCTTCTTATGGAATGAAACTCCCTTCCTCTCAGTAGGACTCTTAGATACACTGATGGGTCACAACCCCTTTTTATCTGTACCACCATCTTATCTGTATGGGGTTAAATTCAACCCTTCCTCATTCAGTAAATTGGATGCGGTCCTCCCCAAACACCTGCTCATGAGGTTCTGGTGAAAAGCCAGATAACACCTCTCTCAGCACACATCAGAAACCACACGCATGAAACTTTGGGGCAGAACTGAACATCAGGTGCTCTAGATCTAAATTTCACAGTGCCCACTTACACAGTGTTGGTGGTTTTCATAAAATTTAAGCCTGAACCCAAACCTTCTGTCCATGGTTGACTTTCCAGTATCTGCACAATGAGGAAGTACAGAAGCCTGCTGTACAGATCTCCAAAGGACTGTATCAGGATCACCCAGAAGACAAGAAGAGAACCAAGGACTTTGGAGATTGTCAAAGGCAAATCTTAATAGTCACTGTGGAGGGTCTAGATCAAGCAGATATTTCCAACATGTGCCTAATTTTCAAGTACTGAGTTTGATAGCAGTAGGTAGATATTACAGTGGGCACCAACCCAAGGCAGAGTTCAGACTAGTGGACAAAACAGGCAGAAAAGTAGAGCATAAAAAGTGGGTTTTTTTCACGTGCTCTATTAGCCTTAAGTAATTTACCCTAGAGAGGCCCCAGCAAGCAAGTTAACTTCAGACCTCAATTACAACATGTGGGCAACTTTACTGCCCAACAAAAAGTACATTAGACATTTATGATCTCATTTTATTAAATTCTCCTACTTATGACAATCACCATTGGGTGTGTATGTGCACAAGGTTAACACAAGAAGCTAAACTATATTTGTATATTAACAAAACTAAAATCTCACCTGCATGGCAGGTGTTACAGTGGCCACACGCTTGGGTTATGGATTAACCAACTCCTATCAAAAACTGGGGTATATCAACCAAATCTAAAGCAAGAAAAGCAGGTGCCCTTCCTGCTGATCTAGCTGAGGGCCCCGATTGAATTACATCAGGAAAGAACAGCTTTGCTTTTCCTCATGAAATCTGATTAGAGAAAGAGAGAGGTAACACCTTACACAACACAGTGAAGCTTAAAGGACAATCTGCTCTCTTCCTGGCCCCTGCTGCTGGCTACTTTGATCTAAGTATTGTCTGGCTTTAAAAACTTCACCTTTGATTTTTGCAGAGAACTGCTTTAGGGACATTTTTCTATACCAAGTAATTGTTCAAATCTTTTCAGAGAAACCACTAGTTATCCAGGATGCTGGAAACTAAAAACTTGTAGTTTTGGTGAAATACAAGATTATTCTCACTGGTATTAAGCAGGTAAGGGAAGACACATTAAAAGACTTAAGTTCTACTTTCTAAGATAATTACTTCCTAAAAGCACTGGCAACAGCTTGGGACATTGTCTGGAACCTATTCATTCCTAAATGCAAGGAGACCTAATATAATAAAATAAGAAAACCTAGGCTGGCTTTCCAACTCCCCTCAGTAGGTGCTCCGTGTACAAGGTCACAGTTACACTGCCACTAGCCAGTTCAATGCTATAGCGTTACAGTTCTGTATCACACACTAAACAGTCATTCTTATCTGAAAGCTAACAGAAAGCAGTCTGAGCTGAGTCAGAATTCTACAAAATCTGAAGCATATAAATCAAAATCCTTTCCGGTCTTACCTGCCATGACAGGCTGCATAATAGAATCCTTACAACTTGACTCTGTAATTATGCATCCAGCCCAGCAACCTGTAGTCGTGTTAGAGACTGTATTTCACATTACACCAGCACACACCTGCTACACAACAGGACTTGGTCATAAAAATGCATTCCAGTTCCTATTTTGACATGAATTTTCATTCTCTCAGATGCTGATGATCCTTTGTCAGCGAGATTATAGAGGGCAACCGGCCTCTTAGTCTTCCAAACTCAATGAGTTGGCAAGCACTCTCCAGCTCTGAAAAGCCAGACCGTTTACTCACCTGAAAGAACTAAACATGCAGTAGAAAGGTAGATGAGGCTAAAGGGAAACTCAAGCATTCTTGAAGTGAGTTTCAGAACTGACAGAAATCAAAGTTGGAGCTGTCAAATAACTGCTGTTTAGGATTTTTGTACAGCTGCAGTAGTGCCTTTAACTACTGGTACCTCACTACTGGTCCCTTAACTACTTAACTCCTGGTACCTTAACTACTGGTACTAGTTTATTCACATTTACTCAACTGCTAGCACATGTGGCAGCTGCAGATCATCCCTCCTAAATACTTATTGATCAGATGCAAACCTGTCCTCTTTTGATACAGTGGGAAATAAATAGTGAGAACTTTAGAGCTTCCTTCACTTTTTCTGACATTAAAAAAAAAAATAAAATAAAAAAAAAGCTACATACAAGAATAAGCAGTAGGAAAACTTGAAACCAATTGATGTGGAAATGTCAACATCATCTAATAAACACACAACTAAAGTTCACAGCTGCTGCAAAAAAAGAAGGCAGCATTGTTTGTCCGTAAAGGCAGTGAGCAGGGGCTGCAGGTTTTCTTCTTAACTCTCCCACGGATTTCAAGCTCGGCTTTGGGCAGATCACCAAATATCTCAGCTGATCATCTACAAACTAAGGATAGCAATATTTTCCTATCCCAGCAGGATGTTTGTTTTCAGGAAAGTACTTGGGAGGCACTCAAACAATGCAGTGATGGGGACCATAAAAGTATCTGCACAGAACAAAGACAACACCTGCTCAACTAGCTTAATGGAAAAAAGATGACTGAGATGTTACAAGCAGTTTCTAGCATTAAAGGACAACTTTAAGTCTTCAACTTACAGTTCAAAGTTAAGAAAAGAAATTAGCACCACTAAACCATGTTTTATACAATCACTGTGGAAAAACTCCATGTATAGGACTAGATGTGAAACTCAATGCAAAAACAAAAACCAACAAAACACACAAGCAAAAACTCCATCAGCTTTAGAGAGCTGAAACATCTGTCCACAGGATCATCTGTGCACTGTTCTGCGTTTTAACAGCTAATTCAGATCTGCATTAAAAGACTTGCAAAAATGCCCAAAACTTGGAGAAGAAAAACAACCCCAGCCTTTTTCAGAGCCGAAGATGAATTTACCAAGTTAGAATCTTCTCCTGTTTGTGACGTTTTGACGTCCAGTGCTTTCAGAAGTAAAGACAATGGGGAAACTGTCAATTATTTTCTCCTAATACTTTCAACTAAAATTAGTCTAATATTCTGACAGGGCCACCTTTTAACTTAACATTGTCATTTCAGTATTATTTTTGACATCTTAGTAAATCATAAATGAAATTAGCAGGATGAATATAGAAGAATGATTCACTAGTTCTCCCAATGAGTGAGCTGTAGAGCCATAGGTTTAAAAAGTACTAAAAAGGAATAGTTCTTTTCCACACAATGTATAATTACATTGTGGGACACATTATCGCAATGTGTTGTGGAGGCCTGTGATATAAATGGATTCAAAAAGGGACTGACTACATTAATGGATGATAGACTCATATATAGCTTATGAAAATGGCAGCACAGATGCAATTACTGATTCAGGCAGTCTGTGAACTGCCAACTGCCAGAATGTGGGAAAGTATGACAGAAAAATGTCATTTTACAAATAGCTTGTACACTTCCCTAGGTATCCATTATTGCCCTTGCTATAGACAAGACAGTGAGCTAGATGGATCATCTGAAACAAATTATCGGGTTTTAATATTCTTTTTATACTAATTTATATGAGCACAATACACAGTATGCATTAAGAAGCAGGGTCATTAAATAACATTTTAATGCTATTTCAGATTTCAATTAGAAAATTAACAGTTGGTTTCAATATATGCTTTCCTTGGTAAAGTATGGAGTCAAAATATGACAGTGTGCTAAAACTGAGCGCATAGTTTAGCATTAAAGTCTGTAGAGGGAGTCACACTTAAAATGAGACTAAGAAGAAATACTAAATTACTATGTTCACTCATATGCAAATGGAAAACAGAAATAGCACAGTCATGTACCATAATGTATACTTGAGAAGAGAGGAGTAAAGCTAAAGGTCTGCATGTAATGTTAAGTTTCACATTTACTATATTTCTGGCAGGTTAGCTATTTGATTTTAGTTTTTCATGGATAAGAACAGGAGCATGGAACACTACACAAAACATTTCATTCTAATCTAATGGGTGGACCTTTGTGCTGTTAATTGTTCCTTATTTCTGATGAGCTTTAAACACAACCTTTCCTCTATCAGTGATCACTATTGAAGAAAAAGTATGTTTTCAAGTGCTGTTATTACCCAAATAGACAGCACAGTAATTACTCTTATATTTACATTATTTTTTCCTAGGAGTACCTTCTACCAATTGAAGAAAACTACATTTTTAGCAAACATAGTAGTACTTACAGGCGGACCAGCACGACCTACTTCCCCAGGAAGTCCTGCTGCACCAGCTGGCCCCTGTAACAGCCAAGTTAAACAGTACTTTTAAACCATATAATACCTCTATAACAAGCATCCAAGGAGTGAGAACATGCAATTCTCCCAAACAACAAACTATGGCTTCAGACACCAGAATTCTTGCCCCACATAAGTAGGCAACCTCAGTAGTAGCAGGAGGGGTCATACATAATAAACACAGAACATCAGGATTAAAACAGTCTCTTTTTTCACTGGATTACTTTTCATTACACTATATAGCTTTACTGGATATTTAAAAAGATTCAGTCAACAGTATATTTATAAATTTTAAAAACTGTACTTACGGGTGGTCCAAGAAGACCCTTGCCCTGTGAAATGCAAAAAATGGTCAGAAATGTAGGGAAGGTTCCACATTTAGTCAAACTGTTTGCCAAGAACAGAGCATTTGGGATAAAAAGATATAAAAACACCCTGATGTTTGATTCTGCAAAATCATTTTGGAAGCTTGTTTAAGTAATGTTAAATAATATCGATTTTCTTATTAGGTAATCAATGTAGAAGAAAAAATAGACTATTAAGTTGTCTTTCAGCACCATTTATTTACACATATTTACAAACACATACTTTCACAAAAGAATGAAGACAAAATGTTTTGGTTCAGCTAATTCTCAAGTACTATGATACCATCTATGCTATAATAATTTCCTTCTAATTATGAATTTAAATTGATAATAAGAGACTTCTTTTTTCTGCCAGTGTTTCCCTGAGGTCTAAATCTATTAAAGTCATTCTTTCTGGTCATCAGAAAGAGCACCTAACTACTCCTGTTTACATTTTCCATCAGTACTCTGAACCATTTAAATGAGAAGTGTCCAAGATACAAATATGTTTCTGCCTCCTTGTACAATACACTCTCTCCAAGAAAACAGACCCTTCAGTCTTGCATGACTAAAGTAATTGGATGACTTCACTAACAGTGTCAATAATGTGTATGAAACACTGGCACATAAAATCATAAACATACATACTCACATCTCCTGAAAATTTAAAGTGCCTGGGCTGAGTTTACAAGCCATAGAGTATCATACCATGATTGTATCTGCAAGGTTGTCCTTAGAAAACTTGGTATAACACAGGGAAAATTTCAAGCATTAATTAAAGTAATTCCATTTTAACCATATAATACACACCAGAAGGCAAACTTTTTCGACTTGCATAACCTACATAATTCCTTTGCTATTACTTAACACTCTCTTGTTGCAATTCATTATATGTGCCTAAATTGAATATACAAATCAAAATTTCGCTACATCATGTATTTGATATGACAATATTACCTGTTTCTGAAAAAAGGAAACCAACTACTTGTAGGCTCTTATTGGAGTACCCCTTTCTAACATGTCCCAACAGTGACAGGGAAAGTTGGCAATGCCCAGTGAAACAGCTACAGATACTGTGCCCAGCCCAGTACATGTACACAGTACACAGGTCCAGGAGAAGCTAGACTCCTCTGCCCACTGCATTGCATCTCCTCACCCTCCTAATTATGACTCCAAGGAGCAGGGGCTGTCCCCTAGCAATTCATGCCACCCCCTTACCCAGCTACTCCACCCTTCTGAGCATGAGCTACCTGCAAGCAGACCAAATTCCAGTTGAGAGCTCCAGGGCAGTCAGCCAATAAGAACCTACACAGAGACTGTGTTCCTGCCTCTGTCTGTGTCCAGCTGAGGTGGGGAGTGATAGAATGTCTCTGCTGGGCACTTTGCAACCACCCATCGCACTTATACTAGTAAAAACACATTAAGGGTACTAACTGAAGCAAACTGAGTTTGAGATTTTCTTCGAAGTGAATTAAGTTTTGGTGTTTTGCATTTTTCTTTTCTAAGTATAAACTGCTATTTCTATGTATGTAAATTTCTATAATGTAAAATTAACCTGTCAGCTGAAAGTCTTCAACTCTTTTTTGCTGGTCTTGTTACCTAGAAATCAAAGTGAACTCTTGAGTGATACAGAGGCATATTTACATAAAAATTCTTAATATTTTGAAAGCACTAAATGGACTATACTAATTTTATTTCTCTCAATTTGCTTTGGCCATTGATATTTTATAACACTTATAATTTAGTATGAAAGATATGTTGACCTCTATGTGACATTAATTCTGTTCAATGCAAGCTGCATCAAAATGCAACAAGAATAAAAATGTGGTGTTGAGCAATACACTTATGAAGAGAAATTGTTTCAATTGTCCTGTGTTGCGCTGAAATTTGCTGTACCTAAGATTCTGTTGGAAGCATTTTCCATTAGATAATTGAAGAAAATCTGTGAAAGCTTTGAAAACCATTTTAGTGCCTCACTGAAAAACTGTATATTTTGACTTGGTAAAATAATCATGATTTGGGATAATCTGAAAATCTAGTGAAATTTTAAGTGAATGATTTCATGAACATTATTTAAAGTTTCTTGTCAATAATTTAAATGATGCCTTATAACGTCAGTTCAGAAAATATATGAGCCTTTAGCTGATTTTTTTCTAGAATGTGATAGCTGTTATTCTCATCATGTTGCTGAGGCATATCCTTAATCAGTTTCCAGTCAATATTCTCAAACTGAAAATCAATTCTGCATTATTGTGAGACCAGATATACCAAGGTGGAAAAGAAACATGTATGACATATGTCTTGAGATGACATAACCATGATCATATCATGAGGCAAGACTGAGAAAACACAGAATTTTGTTCATTAAACATTTCTGTTGACTTTCAAACAAAAATAAAACCAAAACAAAAAACCAAACAATAAACAAACAAACAAACAAAAAAAACACAAACAAACTAAAAAAAAAATAAAAACAAACCCGAAAACTTTTTGGTTTTAATTCTTTTTACTCACCCTTTGTTTTGGGAAATCTGAAGGTCAGCCTTCTCAGCTTTCCTCCTTAATTAGGTTATATACATGTATACCAAGCAGAAAGATAGTTTAGAAGAATATGTAGATATATTTATTTAATGGGTAAGGATCAAGTCATTGTTGTGGAAATTGCTATGCAAATGAATTGCAACGTCAATATACATATGGTTGATGATAATACTTATGTAATCCTTTGGGCAGAGTCAGAACTGGGACAGGTGAATAATAAAGGCTGATGTAGTTAATGGAGATCCGTGAACCATATCAAGCACCTGTTTCCATTCCATCCTCTGCACTCTGCTGAATTAGTTACATTTTTGTACCTTCTGTATTCAATGTGCATGGTACCAGCTCTGGTTAAAAAGGGAAACTCTTGCTCCCGAGCAAGTAATCATGACAAATTAGTGAAATCCAATATTCTAAATTTATGTCATGTGGCTCAGCAGCAGACTGGGGACAAGTATGTTAGGTATAAGTGATTAGGCTATTCTACACAGGACAAGAAGTTTTAATTTCCTATAAGGAGTGTGTCCTACTCAAAGAGCAGTGAGTAAGCTTTGTCTGATAATTGTTCTAATTATTTTATCAGTTGCATAAGCCAATTTAACTTTTTTTTTTTTAAACTGACAGCTTTTCTTCAGCAGAAAAGTTACTTCAAAGTTTTCTTTCTTATAGATTTTATTTCTTCGATTTCCACTTTTTTAATATGTTCTTTCCATTGTATCTAGTTTTGTCATGATAGACAGCTCTGAAAAATGCTTACTACCATTTTCATTGCAAAGCTTTGAAGAAAATTGTTTCTTGGAAGCTTCACAGCTTAGCCCTGTGTTTAGATGCTCAGAACATGACGTATCTGGGTCATTAGAGGAAAGATGACAACTAAAAAGATGAGACTCTAATCCTGGCATTTTATATACATTGCAAAAATTCCATGTTATTGGGTATTTGTGTTCAAATAAAAGATAAAAATGGTTTGCCCAAATTCCACAATAATGTATTTACAGTCTTGTTAGACTTAAGCTACATTCTTGTAAATTATTTCACAATTTATTTATTTTTTTTTATTACAATTCCTTTTATGGGATTCTCTAGGTAAAGAAGAATTTGATACTCAATCCATTCTGACAAAGTCATGCAGTAATATATTCAGCAGTGCACATCAGAAAACATAATACCTTGTTGCAATACACGAACATCTGGAGCTGTGTAAAAATGTATGCTGGTTAGACTGACTTCTTACTTAAACACAGATGCTTCTCAGATTTGTTTAAAGGAGATACCATTTTGGATTTTCGGAATTACATACTATTGATATGTTGTTATTCATGCAACTGAGTGAAGGTTGATATGTTACTTAGGAAATTAAAAACAGATTTCCGAAAGTTCCTAAAAAACAAGGTTATATTATCTTGATCCTAGGGTGGCTCTGATTTTTCCCTGTAGTATAAATAGATACTGAGCATTTTTACCAGTCTTTCAAATACGGGATTATAGACATTGACTTGCAGGGCAAGTCATCATAGACAACATCAAGTTTTTGCCACTATCAAGAAAATACTGATAAAAGTAGGTTTATTGGCAAACAAAACTTACCAATTTTTTAAAAGTGACATCTTAAGTAATGGGGATTTTTATGGAGTAGATGAGTATATCTGACATTTCACAAAAAGACAATGTCTCTTCCCAGAAGGAGCTTGCTAGGCCACTCTCCATCATCTATCAACAGTCCTGATCTAGTGGGCAGGTCCCAGGGGATTGGAGGCTGGCCAAAGTGACACCTCTCTACAAAAGGTGTAGGAAGACCCTGGAAAGTTAAGCCACTAAGAACCAAATAAAACTCAAAGTATAGGAATTGCAAGTGCTTTAGATCAGAAATGCAATTAGTATTGCTATAGATTAGAAATGCAGTATGTCTGACAATGACTAGTATCTTAGTTGCAGTAAGAGTCCTTCAATAGGCACATGTGAGAATTTTTTTTCCTTCTAATTTACTGTTATTGTAAAATACTGTAAACTGAACTAGGAAGCTTTGTCTTATTAAAAAATTCTCATTTACTATTTCAAACTCTAACATTTTAATCATTATAAATAGCTATCTGAATCTGACTATATCCTGAACTTCAATGATATTGTGTGACACAGTTCTATGGTCTAGTCACATCTTGCATTAAAAGATTTCCTTTTTTTATCAGTTTAGAATTTACTAACATGCAATCTCAACATGTCACAACAGCTATATTTGTATGAAACAGGAAGGACTGTATTTTGATGTCCATCAATGGACTGCAATTGCAAACTATTCACCCTTGTGTTCAACTTGTTTTCTGCTGTATTGTTTTGTTTTTTTTTTCTTGTGAATATCTGCTTCTTTTTACTCTTCTCTCAAACACTAAGTAGATTTAAGGTCTTTACCATTTATATATTAAGAATGAAAATTTTACAAGAATTGTGAATATTTTACTGGTAATAAATTATTTTTTTCCCCAGATCAAGTCTGATTTTCCTGTGACAGTAACTGGTGAGTGATCTCTCCCTGTCCTTATCTCAAATCATGATCCTTT
>JAVHNF010076236.1:0-14024 GCA_034783455.1 Micropsitta finschii | reverse complement strand
TGCAACTTCCAAATGTACTGTAATAGAAATATATTATAAATAAGGGATTATATGGGATTTTTCAGTTCCATTAATCACTTACTATTCATTCTAGGAACAGGTATTTAAATAAAGACTTCCTTCTTTAGTTGTACATTTCAAATTCTAACTTAAAAATAAGAATAAAATAAAAAAAACCCACAAGAGATCTGGGCTGTGAGATCCTGTCAATGAGGACAGTACACAATCCCATCTGCTCAAAGCCCTCACACTACACTACCTACCTGAAACCTGCCTTCAGATATATGGAGAATGTAACTTGGAAAAGTTCTCTTTGTGGGAATGTCATGGGCTTTTCCGGTACTCTGCCACTCCAAAAGGCAGATCCGGTTTTGAAGCATTGCAGCTCTCACTGTACACAGCGGAATAACACATCATTAAAAGGGGTCTCCACCAAGGCTTTGTTTTGAAGCCCATGACTGGTAACTGAAGGCTATGGATCCCTGAGCTCTCCTACCCAGCTGCACTTGCGCACAGATGGCTCTGACTGACCAGATGGCTTCTTACAAAACGTGTTTATAGGAATAGTTTCCAAAACACTTTCTGGTGGTACAGCTTATTTTCTGTAAGAGACCTGCAGATGGTTCCCTTTCACTACCTAGCAGTCCTCCAAGACCTCTCTCTTGAACTAGCTGTTACACAGTCTGCAGCTACTGGTGCTGATATTTGATTGTGAAAATCTAAAGCTGGCAATTTGCTTAAAATAACCTCCAGAAAGAGAAACTTTAGCAATTATAGATCAGCCAGTTTAAGCACAGCTGTAGAATAAATATTACAGACTGGTTTGCAGGATTTAGTAGGCCAAAAAGCAAGCTTTGAAAACCAAAATTTCAATTCAGGGAATTAACGTTAATTTGGGCAAGGGTGCTCTTGTTTAACTTGTGCTCTTTGCCAACATTACTGCCATGGCCAACAAGAGTAATTAAGTGGGTATCAATGCTTTAGGTTTATAATTGTCATGAAGCCCAATATCAGATTCTACTAACCATGAGGTTCTGTAAGGTAGTGAGCAAGAAACCTGCTCAAGAAGGGAAGGATTTGCGAAAAGAACATTATTCACATCTATTAGAGGTATCTGTTGGGCACACATGTGCCAAATGAAGCAGTGAGGTACTTGAAACAGTCCTGAACGACCATGCTATAGAGTGCACTTAACATCCACATTAACCATTGTGTGTCTATTCTAGTGACTGTCACCATACAGACACCTGCTGAAGAGCTTAAAAAGTTAAAAGGAGAGAAAAAAATCCTCATATCAAATAAAAATACTTACTTTTTTTTTTTTTTTGCCAGTATAGTGATCTTTGATCAACTGGACTGTACATAAAACTATGTTTGAGGATTTTAAATGTCTGTGGACCTTTGATAGTGACAATTCTGTGCTCATTTTAAGACACTGGATTAAAATTTAGGGCTTGGATTGGAAATGGACAGAAAGGTACAGCTTTGGTGGTTTAAAGCACGAGAGCTCCCATGTATTGGAAGGTTGAAACCATCATACTGTAGGGACAGCAGAAACACTGCGGCACCTGCAATGTTTGGGGTCATTCTCAGCTACTGATTGTTGGAGCTGCAAACTCCTCTGTGCTCTCGTCCTCTGGAAAAGTCAGCTCCAGCAGCATAATGCTATGGACAAAGAGGAGAACTAGGAAATAAAGTGTCCGGACATGTCTAGTCTCATTTACTAGAAACTTTAGCAGAATAAATAGAAAATAAAACCCTTTTTCAATTCATTAGGTTGGTTGGGTTTTGAGGTTTTTACTACTTTTTGTTTTTCAGAAGAATCCTACTCAAGTAATCATGTCAGAAACTGGTTTACATTGTAAAAAGAAACAACTGGACAATTGCAAACAAGAGCATTAGACTTAGCTTCCTTTACAAATCATGTATACTTGTTAATACACAAAAGAAAAATCTGAAACTTTGATAATTACTGATACTTGACGAGAAGAAAGGAAAAGCCCTGAAAGGTTTCTTAGCTATTTGAGTAGAAATATGTTCTACATGCTTACAAGAAGAGTTTTTATCAATCCTGTACAGCTATCCATCTCTTTCAAATGTAAACATTACAAATGACTGACACTCTGAAAAACACAAGGATCATCCTTATAAAATGATCGACTGGAAAACCTATCATTCCTTAGTTAAAAGAAAGACAGATTATTTGCTAGGTCAATTAAAAATGCACTTTGCAAAAATATATTCAGAGCATGAGGAGGAGCAAATGGGAGCTCATGGATCTGAGGATTAAAGGAAGACAAAGTTTTATCCCCGGAGCCAGAGAACAGGGACACTGAATGACCACCAAGCTGGTCAGACCTACAAATTAGAGGAATCTCTTCTTATCAGTCATTTACTTTGCTCTATAGCTGGGGTAATAACTGAATGCAGAATATTCACTGAACCAAGCCTTCTCATGCCAAGATCTTCGGTGGAGTTGAATCTTTGTACTCAATAACAATTTGTTAAAATACCCAAATCACCTATGTATGTTTTTCTTTTTTCAAGGCTTACTTTCAAAGGAAAAACATACATTCTACATACTGTTTAAGGAAAACATTCTATGCCTGTGGTTAACCTCTTCTTTTGTCACTCTTTCAGCTACCATTGTTATTTCAATAAATGAAAGCAAATCCCAACCACTTCTAACAAAATGGCTTCTGTCCTCTGTGCACAAAATCAGTAAAATAAATCCCATGAGTTTTTCCATGTTTCCTCTTTTCATTGTTTCCCACCATCTTCCTTTTTCAACTCATTTCCACATACATTCTCTCCATTCAGTCCAAACTGTCTTTTCCTTCTGTTACTTTTCATAGCACTCCTCTGTTCTTACTTCTTTATTCTTAGTCCCTACCTTCTCCAGTTTTCCTCTATTAATTCACATCAACAGCCACACCACTGTTTATTACCCAGTACTTTCCCATATATTGTTTCTCTTTACACTTAATTCTTCTCTCAATAAACTCCTGTGCTGCCTTGATTCTATGCAGCTGAGTCAAGTTGTTCTCACAGCTCGCATCTAAACCCATTCTCTCCTGTACAATCTACACATCAAGTTCTCTCTTTCAAATCAATTTACCTACTTCATCTTTCTGTTGGCCCTCATTTCACATTTTCTTTGTTACAATATAGACCTCAATGCCCTGTTGCCCCTCTCAGGTTTTCAGCCACAGAGACCTCAGAGCATGACACTGGAGCTTTGTCAGGCCATCCGACTGAGTCTTGGATGCATTTTTATTCTACTGTTCTACCTCCCAAAATGTATTTGTGAAAACTACTAGTTTAAGGCACTTTTAGTACACTTCCCTAGGCTGAAAACCTCTCTTGAAAGTTCTTACTGGACAAGTCACTCCAGTTAAAATAACTCTGGTGAGCAACTGCCTACTGTTGCAATCTGGACTTTTCTGGTTTTATGCACTGCAGTTAAATTAATCTAAACCAGAACCTAGACACTGTGCTGTTAACCCTAACATATGATAATGTCATATTCTTGGGTTAAGTTCTGTTCCAATATGCTATTAAATAAATAGATCAACTACTGCTGATAGACAGTAAAAAGAGGGTGAAGTGAGCATATTTGTACAAAGCCACAATGCTTACAAGAAACATACATTAATTCTGTATTTGAGTGGCAGGTAAAGCCATATCGTATGGCTAACCTGACAAGAACAACTTCATTCTTTCGTTCATTGAGGAAAATCATGCCATATTACAAAGAAAAAGTTTGAAGAAGGCTGAAAGCAAAAAAAGGTAAAGTTATCATTCGATACCTTATTCGACAGTAAAATGCTTTCATGCCATCAAGAATGAGGATGGTACTTTGCAGCACTGCACACAATTGCATCAGCTTCTCCAGTATTCCACCTGCCAAAGCTAGGATGGAAAAACTTGTTCCAGATTCAAAACTGGCATAAGGAGCTATAAAGAACACTGGATCTGCTGTTCAGTCATTAGGTATGGACAAAAGAAGGGGGATTTTGTGTGTGTGTTTAGAATTAAAAATAGTTTCTGATTCAGCTCACCAAATGCACCTGGGCAAACACTTGCCAGTCAGGCAATTCTGCAGGAAGTGTACCATCAGCGTAAGGGTTTGTCAATGAGCAGTAGAAAATGAGGTGATTCACATTTAGACCCTAAGCTACAAAACTCTTCAAAGGGTTTTATATATTCTCTCAGTTTAATGGCTGGATGTCTAAAAACTTGTTGCCTCTGTCTACTAAAATGACAAGTGATCTCCACATTTATGTAAAGTATTTGTCTTCATCTACCAATTTACTTCGTATCTGTGCAAGATATAACTACCATCCATTCCTAAATATATCCTACATGTTCCAGTTTACTCTTTGGAAGCATCATTCTCAGTTACCGGGCTAACGTGTGCTGTAAAAATCTCAGCAGAGAAAGTGGACAGCTAATGGAGATTTTTACACCCGGACTTCAAGGAGTGGGGCTCCTTCATCACTGCTGCCACTAGAACTCAACAAACCACCAACCTGACCTTCAAGGTAGGACTAAACGTCCCAACCACACACAAGAGAAAACTCTTTCTCAAAAAATACAAGTCCCAGAAACTAGGATTTTCACAGACAGGAAGGTATTGGAGAGTTGTAAGTCACAGCCACCTGCAGTAGTGAGACACAAACAACCCCTTTCCTATTCCATAACATTTTTCCCATCTGTGATGACTTGTTGCTAAATATCCAGAAGAGGAGCTGAAATACATCAGCATTCCAGCTAACTTGGTTTGATTCAAGATACTTTACAATGGCAACTGTTTTGATCTAATTCTGAAGCATATTAAAGTTTTCACTTTATCAGCGTAAGTTAACCTGTACTTTGTTGTTATATCACTACCTTATTGACAGAAATGTGAATTTAAAATAATAGCTGAGAACTGTAAGACACAAAACCAGAGATGGCAGAGATTAAAATCATATTTTTGCAAGTGCCTTTCTAATTGCTTGCGAAGTAAAGAAAATAATTACAAATGCATTCTCCTTTTTTTTTCCCATCCTCAAAACTTAAAATTTGTTTCCTGGCTCCAGAGCCCATTCTCTGCCCCCAGTTTCAGAAGCACCTGCTGCAGTACAGGAATGCTGGAGTATCTAGAGAGTTCACTTTTTAACAAGGGAGTATATGAGACCTGCCTGTTACCAAGGAAACAGGATTGCTGCTGTAATGGCACAAAAATTAACTGTCTCTGTGTTCATTTACGAGACAAAATCTTAACCTCTTCTTCTGCTCCTCCAAGTTAAGTATGTTAGGCAGAAAAACTGTATAGTTTAGAAAACCTGTCTCTTGATAAAGATTTGCTGAGTTTATTAACAAGCAGTAAAACAGCAAGACGAAAACAGAGAAGTAAATCATAGAATCAAAGCATCTTGATCCAAATAGTTTGTTAGTAAAACACTGAGCAGCATCCCACCTCAATCCAAGCTGCCTGGACCAAGAAAACCAGTTATGCAAAATAGCTGCATTGTACAAACTGGGAATCAGGTGCAATCAAGAGTAGTAAGAGGGACTCAAAGTGACATTATTTCTCCATGTTGTAAAGGTGTTAAAAGAAAAAATATTAGGTAAATTTATGTTTTCATATTTTCATGTTAGGCAACTTGGCATTTTCACTAACTCTTAGAGCCATTTTTATTATTTGCAAAGACAGATGGAAATCGATCCATCAGAAAATGCACAGCACAGTTAAAAGCTCATTTTGTACAACACTGAAGTTTGCTGTAACCTTGAACATGGGTTTGTTCAACATAATCTCTATTTGTTTCAGAGCTTTGTAAGTTGGTATTTATGAAGGAAACTGATACATACCAAACAGCTACCAAAAGCAATACATAAAGTGGGTTTTGATTGCTACTGTCAATCTACTTGAGATTTTTGCCCAAGTCTTTTAAGCCATGCAACCATGGAGAACATTTCTTGTACATTTCTACATCTGTAAAGGATACTCCAAACCACAGCCTCTCCCTCATTTGTTCCAACAATTTCAGGCACACAATCCCAGTATCTGCTTCAACGTTTTTATTTTCTCAGGCAGCACTAACAAGGGTTTATTCTGAAGCAACTATAAAAGACCACAAACACTCAAATGCTTCCAATGGTGACTGAAGAATATTCAATTCTAGTATGGTATACACTAAATTATTCTCCTCATAAGCACTGTAAAGGTCACTTTGAATACAAAGAAGCATGATAAAAATCTACTTGATGGAATACACTCAACAAATACCTATTCACGAGGCCTGTTGAAAAACTTCTAGCAATTAACTTTGCAGAGCAAGTCTCCTTGTCTTTATTGAGATGGTAATCAGTGTAAGAGTCATAGTTTGAAAGTGAAGGTTTAATGGCAAGACTCAACAATAAGGCAATAAATACAATACATAAAACTCTTCAGTATTATGCAGTTGCTGTTTGACATACCAGTTTTATTGAACATCACACCAAGGCAAACAAATGACAAACACCTTTTCTTTGAGGTGTTTTAAGTCCTGGAACAACACAACGCTGAGGTCATTAGGGTGAGTTTAGAAGGATGTGTGTCAAGAATACTTTCACTAGCACGCATAATCTGCAGGAGAAGATGTTTTCAATTGTACGTATACTGAATACTGAAACACTTCTGGCTCAGTAATGCCTTAAAAGTGAAAGACTGAGAAAATGCACGTGAGAGCAAGAAAGAATGAACAAGAACAAGAAAACAGGTGGGCAGTAGTCACACACATGCACATGAACAGAGTCTGTCACCTGAATAAAACTTCTTTACATTGGGCACTGCTGGCAAATTTCTCTTAATTTCTCAAATCTCCAACTGCTGGAAAAAGAAATACAACCTACAGAAATGCAACTGAGAGGAATAACTAAGAAAACCAGAGTTTCTAGTCCTTCGAACTTTAACAACTGAAAGACTAACAACTGTAGAGTTTTAAAAATATCCAAACATGTATTCTGACTCCAAATTTACACTTTGCTTAAATTTTGATCTGAAATGTAAAGGATTACATTTGTATGTAAAGCACATCTCACTGATCATTATATATGCCTCCCGTAAATCATTAGGAACTATGCAGCCAAGTTGAAGTCAGCAGGTAACTTGAGTGCTTATGGTTGTTTGGACTGCATCTCCATTCACAGACCTGCATCTCCATTCACAGCAACTGTCTGAAGACTGTGAATGCTGATACTATTGCCATGATGGACTGAAAACTCTTTGGCTGGAATGTGTATACATTAACTCAAGAGGGGTTATCAAAAGAAAACTGCACATTGAAAAAACATTGCTGGAAAGATGTCAATTCTGTCAAACATGAAATAGAGAGTGCCACAACACAGGCAGGGGAAAGGGGAGGAACACAGGGAACAAGAACACAAATCTGGCTATATCTTTGCTCTGATCACAAATCAGATTAAGGAGCTTTTCTTTCTAAAATACTTCTGATGGTATCTCTGTACTGAAAATTGCCCCTTGGGATCAAAAGAGAGAAGAGTAAATAAAAATTCTTGCTAGTACATATACATTATTCTTCCCAGCATAGGTTGCACCTTCGGTAAGTATTTCAAGGCAGTGTTTTTCCATTCACACACTCTTAACTGACAGAAGTGTGCTGGAAAAATTCTCAAAACTAAGTAATATTTGGTCAGTTATGTACTCAAGTGAAAACAGAGCTTCCTTAACTCTCCTGCCACATGTTTCACACACAATAGAAAAAAACTATGCTATAGCTTGCATTAGGAAAGCACTCATCTTCCACAGATAACTGCCTTTTTCTACCTCAAGTAACAGATTTTAGCATTTATTCAGACCATTTAAAACCACTAACCACTGGTAATAAACAAGTCTGCAAGCCTTACACCTGAGCAAAATAGGAGGATACAGGATTGTCCCCTTCACCACATGGAAAAGAGTAGGAGAGTTGTAACAAATGCTGACAGACTCGACATACTTTTCCAATGACTACCCATGGTTTTAGTGTCCCATACTTCAAAGCAGGATCAAAATTTCAATTATTTCACAAATAACCTTTTGTTAAATTCAAAACAGATCACTTGTAAAATCAAACCCTATACCTGTAACAACATTTTCATTTGTTTGGATAAAACTAGCTTTAATAAAGCCAAATGCTTCTAATGAAGCCTCAAGTACCAGCATTTTCCCTTACTTCCTTACTATATTTAACCCATCTACCTTTTAACATTAAGCATCCTCTCTCTCTCCCTCCTTATTCTTGTCCTATTGCTGCTTCTACTCTTCTTGATGCATTTTTCCCTTTGTCATTTTCCTCAAGCATTCATAAACCATCTCAACTACTCAAGACGAGGGAAGGGAAAATTTAGCACATTTGTAGAATGCTACGTAATACACATCTTCAAGGTCAGTATGTGCCAAAACACAAAAAAAATAAATGACAAGGTAACACGATAATACAAGTCTCGCAGAAACAAGAGAGAGTTGAGTATGAATTCTCCTATGTTTTGATCAAACAATTTCTGCCCTACTCCTTCACATTTCAGGCAGATCAGAACAGGCATGATGCTTTCTTAAAGTCTGATGTCAAACCACATTGGCTATTAAGAGACTAAACCCAAATCTGTCAGTTACAAAGTGAGGAATGCAGAAACCAAGAATAAGAGCGAGACAACCGTATGTTTGTTAAGACTGGTCCACTCCATTTCAAATATTTTAATTCTACCATCAGCAAAAATTCCACAGAAGAATAGTACACTTTTGCAATAAAACTTCCTGCATTATCTGAACATTCTAATCAAATTTTAGATATCAAAGATATTTTTACTGCAACAATAATCAGTGCTTGGCAACACAGTTCTACTGAGAGATAAATATTGTATAATGTCTCTACATAGTTTTGTAAGTAGAACAACAAATTAACATCGCAATGAATTAGTTTCATTAGCATGTTTCAAGCATCAGGAGGTGCTTTACTAATTAAAAGTCCCATATTTAAGCAAATTCTATTCCCAGTTTGTTCATGTAAATTATATTCCTCTTTATCAGAGTACTTACTTGCTGTTACAGAACATAACTGAGATTTGTTAAAGAGATATTGAACTCATTCAGTGCCAAGTTGACAGCACAAGCTGCCACTTCAAAAGATGCAAGCACATAAAAACCTGGCCACTAGCCACAATGCTTGAGGATGCATTAGCTGAATACTATCGCTTCTTCTATTGGAAAGCACAGATAAGTACACTGACAGCTTAAAGAAGCATCATGCCATCACCAACTCTTTTTTTGAGAAATTAACCTATTCAGAATTGCATTTAGAACTTCCTCACTTCACATTGATATTGTTCAGGGATTTTTTGTTTGCTTTTGATCTCATGATTTATCTGATAACAAACCACCAGCAGAATACTGGCACCACATCCACTGCACAGTCAATGAACGGTACGATTTTGGTATCTTACTGGAATGGGAAATAAATTCTTGTTTCCAATTGCCCCAAGAACTTCCAGGATGCAACTATAGCCTACTGTGTTTAGTGGCAAAGCAAAAGTTCAGTACAAAAATCATGTTACTAGTATCACCCCAAACACATATATAACTAAACACCACTTATCCTACAAACAGAACTGAATCAATGCTTAACTAACTATATAACCATAACCTAACTACCTGGATGTCAAAGGCGTCATCTCAATGAACATTCAGCACTCAGGTATAAATAGTCATCTCAATACCTGAAAATATTCTAAACTAACTTCTTCTGCAGAATAAAATTATAAAACAAAACCAATTTTAATTGCCGTAGGTTTATGTGTGGAAGCTTTTGCTTACCTATGTTATATAGAGAGTACAGAATTCAAATAACAGCAATCCAATGCATAACTGCTGTATTAACTATAATTTATATTTTGTTTTACACTAGAGAAATATGCTTTGGAATTATGCTGCTTTTTTCACAGAATCATCTTTTGGATATCTATCCAGAAAGACTGGTGAACTAAGAGCTCTCTGCTGCTATAAACTCGGTACTATCAGTCCACTAACCAAGTCCTAAAGAGAGAAAAGTAAGAGAATATTTTAGAAACCTCCCTGTAGCTATAAAACCGGTATCTTATAGAACATGAAATGAAGCAGAGAATATTAGAACATGATATGAGCAGAATAAGATTTTTCACCTTGAGATTGAGATTTAAAGTTCTGCAAACAGAAATCTATAAACCTACAATTCCTTTAAAACTTTTATTAGTTCATGCAAACCTCATCTTAATACTGTCATCGGCCAAGAACACCGTAAAAGCACTGTTTCAAAGTTTTTCTCCTCTATACGTTAACATATTGATGCCTATATTTAAAGGTGTTATTTATAATAGTACTCCACAAATGTTTCTGTGAAGAAGTTTTAGCTCATTCTTTAGACTAAACCAGTGCCTGTATCTGCTGTAAACTATCCTCTGTTGAGATGAGGCTATTGAAATACAACCAGTAAGTTCATAGTTAAAGTCTAAGCAAATGTTTGTATCCTTCTAAAATATTTTGCAAGTAACTTCAGAAGGGTCAGTTTTCAATTTCTTTAACTCAGAGATACAACACCCATAGGAACCTCATCATTATTTTCTTGTAAGATTTATTTCATATATGCTTGAAAGTAACATTAATACTAGCAATGGTACTGAAGTGAACATTCTTTTCACCTCTCATACCTTTAGATACATTTTCTTAGTGACACACTGACAACTGCAACTGAAATAGAGATGATAAGAAAACCCCCAAATTCAAACCAAATCAAAATTCTTCAACCCTCTAAGAATTAACATCTACTCTTCCACATTATTTTAGCTTTGTGATCTGGAAAAGCAAAAGCAGATACTTGGCTTTACATGTTGTTTAGTGCTAAATAAATCTTGAGAGGAATATTTGTACGGCAACAACTTTTAGTTTTGAGTGGCTAATGTGTTGGTACTGAAATTTGCTTATTGGTTGGTACTTGTATCTCTCTACCATGCTTCTCGTAACGCCACCTTCCAGGTGGGAAGAATCATTTGGAAAATGAGAAAGAGAGGTAGAAAACAGTGAATTTTTTACTACAATTTGAATTGATAACTCAAAGACAACAGACACAAAACACCTAAGAACACAGCTTTTGCTATCAAATATGCTGCCAGTAATGCATCCAGTGAAATGAAGACAACCTATTTTTTGAGCATTAGATCCAATCATCATTATGGAGAACTGACGGCTTCTCTGGTGTTCAAACACATCCCGCAGACATCAGTTTCTCAGAACCTGCTCTAGCCTCTTTTCTGATGATTTACTGAGCAGGTTTTCTGCTTTCTTTAAAGCATACATTTGAGCAGCTACCACAAGAGAAGGAATGTCCAGCTCTGCAGCTCAGCAGAACATGTAACAGTTACCTAGAAACTGTTGTAACATGTAGCTGTGGCCTAGAAAACAAGATAAAAACATACTCAGCACAGTGATCTGTGAAAATATTCATAAAATTCTGTTTACACTATTCTTGCACATATCTTAATGCAAACATTTGCATTGCTAAAGCAAAAGGGCCCATGAAGTGGCATAGTTCTTGGTATTTAGCTAACACTTCTTTACCCAGGGTTTATGCGAAACACAACTCAAGTTAGAACAGCAGGTTGAGATTTTGAGGAATAAGACTCTTTGAGGTTGGAAGGCACCAATCACCCTGTACAAGGCTGCCCACAACTGTGGCCTGCACAGTCTTTAGTATCTCCATAGATGGAGTGCCAACACCTCTGGACAACCTGTTAAGAGTGTACCATCACCCTGAATGTACAAGATGTTCTTTCTCATTTTTCCTGTATTTCAGTTTGTGCCCATAATGAGGATGATGGGAAGAAAGATTTTGTTTTCCAAAAAATAAAGAGATCTGATACGGAAACCACAGAGAGAAAAATGGAACACAACAGTTTAGTGTTTCTGTTCCCAGTTTTATACTGCTTTTAGCTTTTCACATACTTGGAATTATATAACCTATTACGATGATCTGTGCTGAAAGACACTATTATATGATCCAAAGAATTGTGATGTTAGTTGCCAAAGACCCCTCCCATTCCTATTTATGTATTGACAAAGAGCCAATGTGTGTGATATTTTTTCCAGATAGCTTGATAAAAATGTGATTAACACACAAATATACATAACAAGTTTTATTTATCCATAATATACTAATCCTGAGTGCAAAGAAAAGTTATTTTAACTAATACGTATTAACAGACAGGCCTTCACCAGCAGCAGATGCAGCAAACTCACTCACCAGAGCCAATTCTTGATATAGGCTTTGCTCTGCATGGACTGGAAAATTTAAACTTGTGATGTCAATTTTATTATTAAAAAGGATTTATTCAGCATGTAAACAGACAAACAGGAAGAATCAGAATCTGTTACTTACATTAAGACATGAAAGTGGACTATAAAGGAAATTATTTGACTAAACCTGTGACTGAACTAACACAGCACTTAAATTGAAAAAAATACAAATCAAGATTCCAGATTGTAGAGCTTTACAACAGAAAGAATACATTAATGCCAGTTTACAGCATAAGGAATCAAAGCAAATCAAATTTCCATGATTAACTACTAGCATTTGATACAAGAATGAAGAGAAATGCTAGCAAACTACTTCACAGTACTGCACTGCAAATTGTTAACATATCCAAGCTTCAAAGTAAAATTAATTTCTTTAGAACAGTGGTAAGCTTTTTTCATACAGATCAAGTAAAACATTTGGCCTCATCAGATCCGTGTCTGATTGTATGAAATGACTGCACTTGGAAGGAAGAAATGCCCTAAGGAAAAACCTCACAACAAATATTGTAAGCAATATCCTCCCAGTGTTTAATAACCTATAGATTCAGTCCTAGAGACACGAATCTTATTTTCTGTTAACCATAATCATATTCTAGGATATAATTCACATCTTAAAAGTGATTAATTAAAACTGACCCTGTATTTTCTGTTAGATGCCTGATCAGGAATAACCTTTATGGCATTTGTCATTTTCACACTGCAATGTGGTCATTTTATTTTACAGCAAGAAGAAACTCTTTAAGACCAGGTAATTATTTTTTTATTTTCTATTTCATTGCTTGCTAACAGACAGAGCTGATGCCCCACAGACTTTCAGTGCATGTTAAGACTGGAACTTTTCCTCCCAGACTGAGGTATCACTACCCTTTACACCACAGTTCTATGACTAATATCTCAATGCTAACTCTTTCATTAATAAAGATGTAACCAGTAACTATACACACATAAGTGCTAAAAGCACAAAATATATCCTAATTATTATATGTATTTACAATGGTTTATATGATATTATATTATTAAACCAAAATACTAGTAAATCTAACAGACTAGAATAACTGCAGGTGCTGTACAAAGGTAAGAAACATTTCACAGGGTCAAACACATCTGAGATCTCCTATTGCTGAAGCTCAGAATCCATTAAGGAAGAGCAATACTGAAGAAGTTGGCAATATGAAGTGGAACTGAAGTTCATTTTCTTTTAGATGCTTTTTCTTACTCACCAAGTGCCAGGTCATGACTCTCAGAAAATAAAGGACATTGAGAATTCAAATGACAGCCCAGCAATAATGATACTTTCTAAAATGTGCTCCTCCTATCATTGTCTGGAAGACCTTTCTATTAATTAATTCTATTAATTCTATTAATTAATTCTATTAATTGCTGTTCTATCTGCAGAGGAAGAGCCTGTATCTCAGTAGAAAAATGCATTAAAACCCCACTTTGTTTGCTGGAAATGAGGTATACAGTTAATTTGCTCACAGCTAAGCTTTCCTAGAATCTCACTAATATTCCCATGGAGAACGCTCTACACTAGCCAAGAGAGAATGCTGACGCATCTATTATTTGAGAAATAACTCCAAGGAAATCATTTACAATAATATATGAACAGAATCTTTTTGCCACAACATCCAGGGATCAAAGTATATTCTTGAATCCACTATAGTCCACTGCT
>JAVHNF010076227.1:0-10448 GCA_034783455.1 Micropsitta finschii | reverse complement strand
GGGAATTTAGCCTTTATAAAACACAGTTACATTAGAACTGTCAGCTCTATTACAGAACAGCAGTATTTTTTACTGTGTCTTAATATTTTAATGCCAATTTATTTGGTTAGACTGTATATCATGAACACTATTCTGTCAAAGGATTTTACATACTTACAGTTACTCCATCTATTTTACATACTTACAGTTTTTAAACTATCACTATACATGTTTCTTAAAGCCATCAGCAGAAATGTGATAGCAGAAATAAGTACTTAGATGATTCATTGGCTTTAACAAATCAAGCTCAACAAAGTATAAATGACAGCTTTTTGAGAAGGATAAGACTATAAATTGTCTAAAAGCTGCCAAAAAGCTGGCTTAGCCTGAATGCTACCAAGAAGCAGCTCTAACTGGAACGTTTAACGTACAAGGGAATGCACACAATTATAAAGCCATTCTTCCTGCTCGTTCAGGGGCATCACATGCTGAGAAACCTGCATAAAAGAGAGAAAACAGAGGTGAAATAGTTGTTTATTGCAGAACTGCATGTTAATTAAAGTGCTAGTAAGCAAAATGAACTGTTTCAGTACTTATATCACAAAGATTTAAATTATGAACATTGATTTCTGTCACAGCTGGTATTCAAAACTTAATATTGGATTTAATTGCATGACAGCAAAACATCCATAAGGGGCACTAAGCCTACAGCTTATACTGAATGTAACTGAAACTTAAATAACTAAAACACTTTACAGGATCAGGCTATGGATATCTGAAGTGCCAGCAGCAATATTAGAATAGGCCCCAACTCTGTCTCTGTCATGGGACTGTACCTGTTCAGAACAGCTTTGAATGCATCTACACTGGGAAGCAGTGATATCAAATAGTTTGGATGCCTCTGCTTTTAAAGAAAGAGACCATACTTTTAGAATAATAAAACCTGGATTTTCTTCATTCATTCATGAAGAAAAATACCATTTAATGCATTTTCAATCTCATTCTATCCCTTGGAACCCTCATGTAGGTTTTCCCTAAAGCCTGCCTAGCTCTGGAACAGGGATCAGCAGATCAAATTGCTGCATGGGTACACATGATTTGTAAGTCAAGCCTGCAAATCACATTGTGCATAAGGGCTGCAACACAGACATTTTTGCTTCTGAGTAGTGCATGCTTGGTCTGTATCTCATAGACATCAAAATACCTGGTTAAAATTCACTAAGTAAAGAAAATACAGCCTTAAAAAAAGTATCAAAAATGAAAGAATATTAAAAACATTAGTAAAGGGCACATGTATTGAATCAACAACTGAAACAGGCATACGTAAGAAAAACCAAACAACTATGGACTTGTATAGCAATCTGCACAGGAAAACATGGATGCATCAAGTACAGCTCAGCTTTGAAATATCTGATCTGTGCTGGTGATGAAGATGCCACTATCCACATTCTCCCCATCATGGTAAAAGACCTGCAGAAGGAAACTGTAAAGATGTCATGTGATTTTGTCTTTTGCTTTGATTTGAAGTTGGCTGAACAATACAAATCTTACCATCATGGATTTTGGTGCCACTTCTACAGCAAAAACAGTCAGTCCCCTATTACTTAGGCAGTTCTTGCTTTGCTCATTGTTGACATGAATAATCACTTTGTTTTCAGACTGCAAGTGAAGAAACATGACGGAACCCATTAGTCTCAATGGTTAAGTGGGTATTCTTTTTGTAACAACTTACACATTCCTCTCACTTGCTCCAGCTTTATTTCATAGGACAGAAATGCTTTAAGAATGCTGACAATTACTCTCTTCAAAGAATAACAATTTCAAAATGTACTTTGCCATCACCAGAGCCCAGATTCATTGCCAAAGTCATTTAAGACTCATTGATACAATTTAAGCACTTGTGAATATACAACTTGAGAACACTATTGAGTAAGAAAACTCTCTGCCACAGAACATTACTGATACTAATGGTTTACATAGTTTCAAAAGATGACTGGAGAAAGCCATGCTGAAAAAAATACATTAAGGGATTTTAAGGACAGGGATTTTAAGAATTTAAAGGACAGGGATTTTAAAATCTTAAAGACAGAGATTTTAAGATTTTAAAGGACAGGGATTTTAAGTTTCTGGCTCAAGTAGTCTGTGAACAGCAAATAACTAGAGACTAGGACAGCACCTGGAGAAGCATTGCTGGATGCTTGTCCAATGTTTGCACTTGCAACATCACCTACAGGGCATTTATGGAGGCAGGATACAGACCTAGAACAAGCTTTACCTGTCATTGTACAGCCATTTTGATTTTCCAAAATCCTATCCCTCCAGCAAAAGGCCACTATCTCCAGAACTTATACTACATGTTCTTAAATTCTCACCAACTATGTAGGATTCAGTGGAGACCAGGCTCCTCACAAATGAAGTTAAATGCCCAGTGTAAGCAGTAGGAGCATCCTTCATATTTAGTTTCCTTTCATATGTTTCCTTAGCAAACTTCATATTTGGTTTCCTTTCAAAATAAGTGACCAGGATTGACTATTTCTTCACTGCCACAAATCAAAGGTGCTTGTAAGAGACACTCATCAAGAGGTGACCCATCCCAATATAATTATCATCACTTAAAGAACAGACATTCTTGCTGTGCAAATACTTCCCAGAAGGATCCAAGATATAAAACTGAAAGGCTGGGTGATGGAAAACTCATCAGCCACCAGTTTATCTCATGCAATACTCAGCCATAAGACCCAAGGACATGCTATATTCTCTGCTATTCAGCTGTCTCTAGATAAATTTCAGTTTGACAGACACTGGGAAACATTTGATTCTTAGGCAATGCTACCCAACATTCTCTCTGCACTAAGAAGTGGAAGAGAAACACAGTTACACCACACAGTCAGCCTTACACAGCAAAAAAAATACTATTAGACTGGTAAGGACTGACTAAAAAAATTCTCTGGTGCTCACAGTACAAAGGGTTTCTGGCCAGCAGAGTGTAAGCCATTTTTGAAATATGGTATTGTTGCAGATATGTAAACACAATTTAAGCTGCTTACTGACTTTGATCCATCTGCTCTGGCATCACTCCAGTGAACTCCTCCTTTCTACATGGCCAACAAAAGAATTAGCAATGCCCTAAGTATCCTCCTGTAACAGGAACAAGGTCACAAAGATTCACCTAGTACAGAAGGTCTATTGTAGTAAGTTTGTGTTTCCAATGACAGGACTATTTCTTTTGGCACACAAATGGGCAGACAATAGCTTGGGTACTGCTCACACCCTGAGAAATGTGAAGCTCTGTGCACAAGGTCTTTTCATCTCCCCAGCTCACACCCTCGCTACAGAGCGTAGGGTGTAGCCCTACACTCTCAAAAAGACAGACACCTTTCTCTGCCCACTGATTCAATCCATATGCAAGACTGAAACAGAATCCCTGAGGAACAGGAATATTTCCTTAATTTAATTACAGAAATAACAAAGAAACAATTATTTCTATTGAAATCCTCAGCACAATAACTGAACATACAATCAGGCTGCCTGCACTGTGGGAAGCTTAGAAGACAGATGCATAAAATTTTCTTTCTTTCTTTCACAGAATAGAATCATGGAATCATTTACGTTGGAAAATACCTTTAAGATCATCAAGTCCAACTATTAACTCAGCACTATCAAGGCCACCACTAAACCATGTCCCTGAGTGACACATCTACACATCTTTCCAGCTCCTCCAGGGATGGTGACTCCCTGGCCAGCCTGTTCCAGTGCTTAACAACCATTCTGGGGAACAATTTTTCCCTAATCTCCAGTCTAAACCTCCCCTGGTGCAGCTTGAGGCAGTTTCCTCTTGTCCTGTCACTTGTTCTTTGACAGCAAAGACCAGCCCCCTCCTGGCTCCATCCTTCTGTCAAGCAGTTGTAGAGAGCAATAAGGTCCTCCATGAGCCTTCCCTTCTCCAGACTAAACCCCCCAGGTCCCTCAGCTGTTCCTCATCACACTTGGGCTCCAGGCCCTGCACCAGGTCTGGCCCCACTCCAGCACCTCAATATCTCTCTTGTAGTGAGGGGCCCAGAACTGAACACAGGATTCGAGGTGCAGCCTCACCAGTGCCAAGTACAAGGGGACAATCACGGCCTTGGCCCTGCTGCCGCACTGGTGCTGAGACAGGCCAGGATGCCTTTGGCCTTCTTGGCTGCCTGGGCACAAGCTGCCCATGTTCAGCCACTGTTGACCAACATCCCCAGATCCTTTTCTGCTGAACAGCTTCCCAGCCACTCTTCCCCCAAGCCTGTAGCATTGCATGAGGCTATGGTGACACAAGTGCAGGACCCAACACTGAGCCGTGTTGAACCTCATACAACTGGCCTCAGCCCATTGATCCAGCCTGTCTAGATCCCTCTGCAGGGCCTTCCAACCTCCAACTCCACATCATGTCATCCACAAATGAAACCCAAATGGTATACATGGCAGTGGTCAGTGATCTTTATTAGACAGCACCCAGCTGCCTCAGTACAGACCTCGTCTTCTCTGACATGTACTGGAGTTATTTATATGTTTGAGGATAGCCACCCTAAAGGGCGAAGTGCAGCTCTAAACTGGTAGTTCCAAGGAGACTCAGCATTCAGTGGACTAATATTAGTCCATAAATCCACTCCCTTTTGCACGTTTGTCCATTTAAAAATATACTTCTTGCTGTGATCTTTTAGGATCTAAAGCATCTTAAGTTCAACATCTTACTGCACTGTATTTATTTACTCACAGTTCCTGATATAAATGAAACTGAAAATGAACAGTATATTCATTATGATCTATGCAGAAAAGTTTTAAATCTCTGCTTCTCACCAAGCACTTCTGCTTGGATTTACAGTTCTTAGCTTGGGTAAATAATAAAGCAGACCTGTAAGACTGGACAGTTAACAAGTCACCCATAATATGCTTCTAAACCACAATCAATGCAGATCAGTGCTCTTTTCCTGTCTTATACACACTGTAAATATTAAATAGGGTAAAGTCTTTGGTCTTCCTATAACTGTGCTTCCTGTTCTCAGTATTGGTTTACCGGTATTATGAACATATGTCTCCAATAATCATTAACATATTGAAAAATTGGAAGGTGAACACAAATATTCATGTTCTGTATGATACTTAAAAGTGTTTGCCTCATAATAACAAGCTGTCCCTTAAAGAACACTGATCCAGACTCTTTTAGAGCCTGAGTCATATGTCAAAATCAGCTTGGCTTCTTTTTTCTAGTTTTATTAACTAGATACAGAAACTTCATAACAAATATTAGAAAATGTATTTCTCAAAACTGAAGCAAGGAGGGAAGAGGAAAATAACAACAGACATTAACCCAAAGTACCTTACAGAAGTCTTATGCCATACCTTATTCTCAATAACAGACGTGATTCTCCCACCTGTGCTGTAGGTATAGACGATGACATTTTCACAGCCATCCAATACTTTGGCCTCTCCTTTACTAACAACAGACTTGCAAACAGCCCTGTTGAGTTGTGAGCTCCCTGCCTCTAGATACATGGCTTTAATTCTGGGTTTGCACTTTTCTGCATAGATGTCAATGACAAAGGGGCATGCCTGCAATGGAGAAAAGGAGGTTTATCATCACTTCAATCTGCAGGTTTTTCCCCTAAGATTTTCATCTACAGCTCCTAAATATTTTCATTGATGCTCTGAAGTAGGAATACTCAAATACAAATATGTCACTGAATAGTAAATATTCAAAACCTGAGAGCTGTGGCCATTTTCTAAACCAAATAAAAGCCCAGGACAAATGAATGTTTTTCATACACTCTATATGCAGTCTGGTGCATTTGGCTCCAACATAGCAAACCCTTCCTTGGACAGCAAAATGTACAGGAATTAAGATGAAGTATAAATGTATTTCAGGGTCTGAAATAAACCTCTCTCCTTTACCTGTTACACTCTTGCTACTTGTGCCACTTCGTACAGAGTTAAAACATCTACAGTGCTGCATTAAGCACTCTGCCGTTACACTCTCTTGGTTAAGATTAGTACATGTAACAAACAGTTCACATACTCTCACTACTAGCAGTTCAAGTTTTTTCAAATGGCTATTGGAATCCATAAGGATTTCTCAGGTTCTGTCCTTTATTTGTTAGAGGCTCAATGCTCTGAAATACCAATTTCTTAAGTCATCTGAAATCAAGGAATTCAAGGGTTAAGTTACTGCACAAGTTAAATAGAAGTACATTTATTAGATGGATG
This sequence comes from Micropsitta finschii, assembly GCA_034783455.1. Lineage (NCBI taxonomy): Eukaryota > Metazoa > Chordata > Aves > Psittaciformes > Psittacidae > Micropsitta > Micropsitta finschii. Next base: position 4,235 of record JAVHNF010076227.1, on the reverse strand, counting down.
ACTAAAGCATTCAGACAGCTACGTTGTCCTTTGTGGCAAGGAACCACAGCGAGTGTAAGGCACAAAAATACCTTTTTGAAATTCCTAACTTGATGAAAACCTCAAAATCTTCTTTCTTAGAGGAGAGCTCCCTCTTACGTCCGAAATGCAGAAAGACACTTAAGTAGTTGCTCTGGCCAACCATACTCGCAGGAAAGGGGGAAAGTGCTCAGCATTAAGAGATCAGTCACAGTGATCTCAGGATTTTCACTGAGACAACTGATGTCTCTCAACCATACTGAGTATTTTTGGGTCTGCGTGTATTTGCTTCACACACATCTGTTTGATACAGTGGCTACACAGACCTGTTTTAGTTTAATAAAAGTTAAAGAAATAATATAATCAATGATTTTTAAAAATCATATTTTCTTGGGAATGATCTTTAAAATGTTACATTGTCTGCATATTTAATATTTTATTTTCCATACTTTGTTTCTCTTCATTAAAGAGATCCTCTTTCCTAAGTGAGAACTATTAATACCAGCACAATTCTATTGTGGCTTGGGCCAGGAAAATGATGTTTATAAGCAGAGCAAGTGCTGCATTTTAAAGGTTTGTTGACAGGTCACAGCTCACCATCACTGTCTCCTTATCACTTCCCACCTGCAAGGTGCCTGAATTCTTTCAATGGGTACAACCCAGGATTCTTTCCTCTACAACCCCACAAAATACCAGCTTTCCCTAAAGTGAAAGGCAAAATTTTTCTTTTAAGAATGTGTTAAGGAATAGGATACCATAACAACTGAAAGTCATAGTGTAAACCCTGTATCATCAGTGTTTGGAGTGGATCACTGACCTACTGAAATCAATTTATGACAGACAGAAACACTCCTACAGTTAAGCATGTGCACCAAGTTATAAGTGAAGCAGTTATTTCTGCTATAAGGCTGTCATACCTCTGTCATTTCTAATGCTTTATTGTAGCCCAGAGACAATAAAGTGACCCAAAGGTCACTAGGATCCCCTTCACGGTCGTTGGCTTCCATGAGATTCAAATCCATAAATCCTTGTCTTGTTAGTTCATTCTTCCTCATATCAAAATTCTCTGTTTAAAAAGAAACATAAGGTAGCACTTAAATATCTGTTCTCTCTACAAACATCCTTTATCCTTCCAAAACCAAACTTGCACTTAGGTTAACAAGGTTTAAAAGATGGAGCCACCCTGCAGCCTCAGACTCTCCATTATTTGGGAAACAGTATCCTTGGCCAGCTCTTTCCAGAGCTTCCCTGTGGATTTTAGATAACAACTAGAAACAGCTGCCCCCTGTATAACCCAAAAGAGGGTGAGATTTCAAAACAGAAGGAGTTGATACTGGGTTCTGGTTTTCTTTTTCCTAGCAGTATTTGTTATGGTTGAGATTTGGAGAATGGGATATATTAGGAATAGGAAATGAAAGTCTGCTGGAGCCAGCACCCTTAGTGCTTGAGGTCCTTGATACAGAAATGATTTACTTAGTTCCCAAAAAGCAATAAAATGCCAGTAATCCTAACACCCTTCTTTAGAGAGGATATCATAGATTGAGCACTCTAATGTCAGCAAACACGTAATTGAAACGTCCCTGTGTCAGAGACTTTTAAAAATGGTTTTCCCATCTTCATAACAATGCTAAATCTTTACTATATATTATTAAAAAGGGATTACCAATTTCATAAATCTATCTCAGAGCACAGATGCTATAATAAATGGCTTGAACTTTGGTGTCAAGATTTATGATAGTCATCTGAACCCTTCCACTGATTAATGACCTGGTAAAAGATTCACCATATTCTCTTTTTCCTCTCCTATACATTTCACACACACCCCTTCTACTCATGTTGAGACCAGTGCACAGAGATATAACACTGACAAAGTCATCGAGCGTGGAAAAGCGTGTACAGGGATGAAACAGAGGAGAAACTCAGTTACAGCAAAGTATGTTTGTACGAGTTTTCCATCCAATATCTTTGGGGAGAAATAATTAGCAGGACTTGCCAAATCTGAAGGATCTTGCAACATATCACAGCTTACAAAGGAATTACATCAGACACGAACTGAGCTGATACACAATGCTACACTGACAAGTCAGGTATGAGTTGCAGAAAAACTGCATTTCTTATAGAAACTTTAATTTATATACAATGGCTTCTAAATCTCCAGCTGTTCACTCACTGCAGTTGAACTGCCTGTGCTTTGAACCCAGTGCCTTCATGTACTGCATTATTAGAGCAGCCTACATTCACTTGTGGTTCTATTACAAGGTAAATACCTGCAGGTAAAGGTAAAGGCCTTTGCAAGCTTAAAGCAATGCCACAGAACTCCTTTTTTCCTTCAAAACTGACATTTATAGCCCCACACTGCTCCTGCAAGCTGGCAATCCAGTAACCCTGAGGAGCTGTATTGGCAGATAGAAAACAATGCTGAAAGAGTCTTAACTGCCTATAAGCTTCCTCACTGCACTCACGGAAGTCTCAGTATCTCAGTATGGACAAACTGACACGCCATGTCTGAACCTTCAAAAGACAGATTTTTAATGAAAACCTGCTTACATCTGAAGAAAATATATAGTTACAATAGGTATTTTCTGATGTCTAATTTTCTGAACAATCATCATAAGGTCTAGATGCCATTTTTAAAGCATCATATACACACTAACTGAATATCCCTTCAGTGCTGTCTTAGATCTGAAAGTAGCATCAGCTTAATCTGAAGAATGGAGATTGATGAAACAATTACCTGTTACAGTTTAATTTACCATATGATCCAGGATCCATGCCCCATTCCTGGCATTGTTCAAGGCCAGGCTGGATGGGGCCTGGGACAACCTGTTATAGTGGAAGGTGTCCCTGCCCATGGCAGGGGCTTGGAACTGGATGAACTTTAAGCTCTCTTCCAACCCAAAACATTCTAGGATTTTATGATAAGAAAACCTGCAGTTTTTCACAGCTACAAAATCTTTCACCCACAAAACTTTGCAATTAGCAACAGGAAGAGTTTTTGCAGCAGAAAGTCAGTGGCACAGAAACCAGAAAGAAGCACAGAAACCAGAAAGAAGCACAACAAAGGACAGGAGACTGGGGAAGGGAAAAAAGAAAACCAAAAGGGGAAGAGAACAATATCTACCAGTGTTCTTGGTATAGGGTACAAAATACTCAGCAGTTCCACACTAGATACATAGTAGCATGCTATTAACAACAGCTTGTCAGTAGATTATAGCCCTAATTATTTGTATCAAGCACAGCAACAAACTTACCCTTACATACAGCCCATGCTTCCTCATCACACTTCTCACCACTAGTTCTCAGCTCAAAGAAATTGTATTCCTCCAGACACAGAAGGCCATTTCCATCCAAATCAATTGTTTCAAATATATCCAGTAAAGCAGCTCTAAAAGATTAAAAAGGCAGAACTATTTCTGAGTACTTCTATTTTCTTTTTTTCTTCCTTTACTGTTTCTTAATATTGTTGATACCTAGTTAATCTATTTGAGAATATTCTGCACAAACAATATTTTGTGGCTGCCCCATCCCTGGCAGTATTTAAGGTGAGGTTGAACAGGGCTTGGAGCAACCTGGTCTAGTGGAAGGAAGGCCTGTGGCAGGGGTTTGGAACTGAATGAGCTTTAAGGTCCCTTCCAAACCATTCTTGGATTCTACTTTAGTAATATACAGCTTTAAAAAGCTAGATGTTATTTGGAGCGCACACTTTTACAATGGATACCATGCCTCTTTGGGAATACAACTCACCGGAACTCTGGGGTCAGAGCCAGTTCTCCATCTTCATCTCTATACACCAGTTCTGCTTCTTCAGTAACTTGTATTTTTACCTTCTTCAGCCTACAGCCAGTAGTGAATGGGAGCAGCCAGTAAACACCTGATCCAAGCTCCCCTTTCCAGCCAGACACCTACTCTTAAAGGAAGACAGACAAGTTTGTAAGTTACCTCTCACATTATATCTTTCTTTATCACTAGTAATATTCATACTAACGTGATTAATGACTTGAAAGCACTGTCAATGCTAGGTTCTTCACTTAAAGAAATGTCTGCAGCAAGATGCTGTGTAATGTCACTTTAAAGACACAAAAACTAATGAATCTCTTAGTTCTAGGGGGCCTACGAGGATGCTGGAGATGGACTCTTCACTAGGGACTGTAGTGATAGGACAAGGGGTAATGGGTTCAAACTTAAACAGGGGAAGTTTAGATTGGATATAAGGAAGA
>JAVHNF010076215.1:28798-40082 GCA_034783455.1 Micropsitta finschii | reverse complement strand
AGCCTTCTCTTCTCCAGGCTGAACAGCCCCAACTTTCTCAGCCTGTCTTCATACAGGAGGTGCTCCAGTCCCCTGATTATCCTCGTGGCCTCCTCTGGACTTGTTCCAACAGTTCCATGTCCTTTTTACGTTGAGGACACCAGAACTGCACACAGTGCTCCAAGTGAGGTCTCATGAGAAAATGCTCTAACAGGGCATGAGACCCTTTGAACCATCAGCTCAGCCTGTTTGGTATGGTTGCATTTATTTTAGTGCTGCTCCTAAGTTAATACAGGCAGGGGTGATTAGCTTGGATGCACTGTCCTAATGAATCTATGAGCCTTCAGTCTGCATCTGTCAGGTATGTGTCTCTTTTGTAGGGAAGACCATCTTTAGGTTCCATCTGCCCACCAGCACTTTTGATAGTTGTGATAACTGGTCCATTCAGAACAGAGATGTGCAGATGGGTCTGAAAATGGTGAAATAAATGATGGATCAGAGCCATTTATAAACTCTTGTAAGGAAAGAAAGTGGGGAGGTAGGAAAAGTGGCACCATCTCAGTCCAGGTTCTTCCTTACAGTCTGCATCAGTGCTGCCAACAATGCCAATAAAACTAAGTCCTTGCCCTTGGAGCCTCTGGAGGAGTCATAGATGTTGGCCAGTCTTCTTCCTCATGCTTTAGCAATGCAGTAAATGGCTAGGCACTAATCACAGCAGCCTCCAAAAAAACATACAAGTACACTTCTATCTTATATATATGTTTAAGGGGATCTGAATAGAGTAAGTAAATGTGGGTCTTTTCTAGGTCACCATATTGTAATTCCATCTTCTTGTGACCTAGGCAAGTAAGTGATCTTTAAAGTGCAGGATGTACTGCTGCAGATTAACTAATGAAAGGACATTAACAGCATGCCTGTAGCCTCAATTATAGAAGGGGCTGGGGAGCAGAATCCAAGAAAACACTTCTGACAGTGTTTCCATCTTCTGGTTTATTCACTGCCTTCTTTTTTAGATTACTAGTACACCAAGAGAATAATTCTTCTCGGATGCTCCAGCATTTGCACAAAATGTCTCCTCAGTTGTAATTCTGCAGTGGTAACTGTGTGTTAGTACATAGGTGTGTGCTTATCAGTTTGCCCAGCCCCAGGGCATCCCAAGAGAAATTCAGCAAGCACATGGAGGCAGCAGGGAAACACCAGCTCAGCCCTTCTTTCCCCTCCTAGAAGCAGAGAAGCCTCTGTAGCTGTTCTTTAAAAAGGAGATGTTAAATTTCTTCATTTCATCTCTGTTAGGTGTGTACATGTCTCTTTGCTTGCCTGCATTCCCACTGAAATACACATCTCTGTGTATGCTATCATCCTTGCTTGAGATTGTTTTCAATATTGTATATATGAGCAACATCCTAGAATGCCTTCAGGCATAAGCACATAAACCATTTACAAGTTTAACTGATACACACACATATTCTAATAAAATGGAAGAGGAAAGATAGATGAATATGGATATGGAAGAGGGACATAAGATGTTTTCAATCAAAGGTAGCAGGGCAGAATAGTGAGCATAAAACTGAAGCAAGAATCAATAAATATCTGGCAAGATCCTTTTTAGGTAAGTGATGGAACATTATGAAAATATTTTCTTGCTGCATCTTCTAAAGCATACTACAATCTTACAGTATTAAAGCAAAGATAATAAGCTTATTTATGGGGGATACAGTGTAGTCCACATAAAAAAAGGGTAGTGGATGGGAATCACGTAATAAAAACAAAAACCATGCGAATTCTCAAGGGATTTCTCCCACACAGATTATTTTTGCTTTTCAGTTAAAAAGACAATGTGCAGCAATTCCAAATTTCACATCCTCACTCTCTATTTACATTTTGTACCCAATTTTTCAATGTATGCAGTTCTCAGTGAGAATATAACCCTCAAGGAGTCACTAAGCAAAGCAACATCTTTAGCCTATTAAACCTGGGAATCCTCCTGTTGCAATTGAAGAAATTTGGCCAGAGCAGCCAAAAAGCAAAAGGATGGGGGATTTTGAAGAGTGTGCAGGGTTATGAATGTCAGTACAGACTGTACAAGTAACATAAGTAAAATGGATGACAAAAATCCAGGCTTGCTGACAAGTATTGAAGTTATTATTTGTTCAGGTTTGGCAGTAAAATACTGCACCATCTTCTGTCCTACTGAGTGGCTTCAGTGGAGACTTAACTAGATAAATGGGTCACCAGATTTCATTGCTCATCAAGCAATTTCCAGTAATGTTTTAAGAGACTTGGATTTAGCTGCTACTTAGATACAATTAAAAGCGCCTTCTTTTATAGGTGCTACCAGTATGCTCTCTTTATAGTCATCAAAATACCTCCCTTTCTTATATTCTACAGCACTAACTGAAGTCAGTTTAAGCTTTTATTTTTTATACAAAACCCCCTAATAATTTAACACAGTTGCTGTACTGGCTGTTTCATTTTTTGTCCTGTTCTAATAACAGATCTATTGCTTATGTCAGTCTTACAAGGTTTTCATTGGATCAGCTCAATCTTCTTAGCACACAAACATTTCCTTATTTTTCTGTCTTTCTTATTTTGATTATCTTCTGTGGAGAGGAAGGGAAAAATGGGATCAGATTACAGAACGTCATCTGTGTAATAAAGGAAGTTTCTGCATATAAGCAGGATCCAGCTTCCCTACAGGCAGGCTTGGGCCCTAGATAAATAACACCATTCTTGAAGCATGATGTATGAATCTGTCTCTTCTGTCCTTTTTCTGTAATACTTCTGGATGGTGAAACATCTTTTTCTTTCTAAAGTAGGTGTCCTCTCTCTATTTCTTCTTTCCTGCAGAGTTATTCTCCTGTCATTATACCTGACAAGAAGTTTCCAGCTCCCTTGATTCAAGGCTCAACTCATCCAACATGTGCCATCACCAACAGCAGAGTATCTGTGTTTCAACGGTTGGTGTTCAGCTATTCCTCTCACCTCATGTCCCACTGAGTGTGTTCACTCTTCATGAAGTGCAAGGGCAGGATGCTTCTCATTGCACCGCAAAGGCCATCACCCCACAGCCTGGATTTTGCTGTCAATCCAATTTTGACAATGTCAGCAAGCAAGTACAATGTGGTGTATCTCCCAGATATGCATAGTTCTTTTGCTGGATAGTGCACTCACACCTTATAAAATGCTCTTTGAACTCAAGGTGATGATCTGAGTTAGAGAATTCTTGCAAAATCTTATATTTACTGAAATTCGTTGTGTTACCTTAACCCATCTGAAAAAACAGCATTCTTGGGTAATTTTCTGGTGTCCTAAATTTTCTGGAAAATGTTTCAAGCTTTGCTCTTAAGAAAGGCGATAGAGAAGGAAATGTTATGATTTTATTTATAATGTGCATTTAGATTTTTTACAGAACTAGTGCTTATATATCACTTCAAAGCATAAATCGAAAAATATAACCTGTAGATTTAAAAATGTCAACACTAGTTAAATGGTTGATGCCATACTTTTTATTTCTTATTCAAGAAATTTTTTATAAGCCAAGGAAATTATTCACCTGATAGAAAATAAGAGTAAAAGTCAGTTGTAAGTGTGTTTGACATTTCAGGATAAAACACACTGGGATATACCATGGGCTTCGTTACTATAAAATAGCAATTTCTACTTCAATCTCAATACTTCTTTGTGAGCAAGAATCTTAGCCAAATGCTCAGATGACTGCAAGTATCCCAGTGCTTATTTGTAGAAAATGCTTCTTTGCAGTGTTTTTCCTGCTCTTTTCACTGTTTTTGCTGTTCTTTTCACTCCAGTAGCATCCCAGAGTGTTAAGTCAGACACAACAGGATGGAGCTTTTTAGTCCTTTCTTTCTTCCTATGCTTCTGCTTCCTATAGCGCAGCTTAAGAGCTTCTTGTTCACAAAATTCTTACAGAAAATGAGAGGTTAAAATAAGTGAAAAATTATCAATCTCTTAATCTCAATTTCATACTACTTCTAATTCACAAAGCACAAAATCATGTTAATGGGAAAATATACATGGGTAACTTCTTGCTGCAGTGGCCTAACAGCACATGTTCTGAAGTAGAAGTTGTAGTTAGTAAGAAACTATACAAATTCTGTTGTCTTCTAACTAACCAGACTTGGATGAATTTTCATATAGATGACAAAGGCCACAAAGATCAAAACTGCACATTTAAACAGTGCTCTTTACTCGGAAAGCCAGTGGCATACTGGAGTTCTTATCACTATCAATATGAGAATACATCACTAAGAAAATTATAGGGATTATTTTGTTTTGAAAAGTATATTTCCAGCAGATTGCTACTGTACCTCTGTTATAGAATATTGCAAAGTCAGGTGCTTCAGTTATTCCAGTAATTTCCTGTTTTGCATTGCTGTATCTAATCCTTCACACGTGTTTCAATTCTAACACAAATAATCCAAGATACTCCATGTGGTACTCTCTGGCCTTTCAGGCTTTGTATTCTTTTCTAACCATTTCTTTCTTGCGAATAGTTACATTTCAGAAGGCAGTTAACAAAAAAAATGCAGCTTGAGATGCTAAAAGTGACAGGTTGCTCCAGAACTGATATTTTTGGAAAGCAGACTGCTGGGCTGAAGCTGCTGTCTTTTGTAAGAGCGTCGTTTTCAGTCTGTCAGCTTGCTCTAAAATGACACATTTAAACCTGAAGAATTTATCTAAACTTTGTTGAGGTTTTTTGCACTTAGTTTAAGAATTTAAACTTGCAAACTTGCAGCCTTTCACTGAAGGGCGTGGAAATGTTTGGCAATTATTCACTGAAAGCGTAGGATAGAAATGTTGCAAATACAAAGGCACCGGTATTCCTGTATTTCTTTTTAATTTCAGGGAGAGCTGACCTACCACTGTTTTTAATGTCTGTAAAGTGTCAGAACTTTATTGATGCATGTTCCCAGTGGCTTCTTCATTTTCACTTTTCTGTGTGGCTGTGTTGCTTCATTTCAGTGTTGCTTCCATGCTGAACTGAGTTTTTGCTGGAGCTTGACTCACTAGAATGATGCAAGCACTGTTTCATTTCAATGTACTGTACAACACAGATTGATTGAATGACACACTTCCTTGGAGAAGCACAAACACTGTATTTCAACTTCATTTAAGGAAAATCTTTTATTTTTCACATTCTTTTTTAAAAACAAGCTGTTCTGTGAAATGAAATCTGTTTTTCAATGCCTATGTGACTCAGCCTTGTATTTTAAAGTCACATTCTCTGATGTCTAATAGAACTAAAGCTTCTATTTAAACTGTATCAGTTACTCAGATCTATTTTCAGAGCGGATCCTCTAGTGCTTAGTAAGGACTGCTCTTGAGTTTCAGCCTTTGAAAAGAGAATACTAGCATTTCCTTTCCTCCACCTGGCTACCTGTTTTAATAAATCATGAGGAAGTTACTAACTTCAGGACTAAACTCAATTGAGAACAGCTAAGAGGTTCATATGGGGACATCTAATAGAGACACACAGAGGCAATATGATGTTATAAACCTTTCTGTCTTAGAAATGTAGGTAAGAAGTGCTTTTCAGAGGGAGGAAAATTTGTAATGGCGGGTCTCTCAGCCATCAACAGAGAATTTATCCACCCATAACAGCTATTAATATCAGCCAAAGGGGAAAATAGAATTATGTTAAAATGTGGCATTGAGAAGAGGCAGCAAACCTTTAAAACTATGAATTTCCATTTTGAAGTTCTTTGGAGCTGTATCGATTGTGTGGATGAACTCGGTCTCTAGAGAAGTCTGTGAACAGAAATCCTAGGAGATCAAGTTTTTAGGAGTCTTACAGTGGAGTGATTTTTACAGATGAGTACATCTGAAAGTGCTTTGTAGGAAAAAAGAATTGCTTTAAAGAGAGGAAAGTATATGAGCTATATATAAATGTTTGTGCATAGAAAGAGGAATGGGTGCATCTGAAGTGCTTTAGGACTTAGTTTTGGCTCAGAAAAGGTCTGGACACTGGTATAAATATTTAAAAGCCTATGGGGATGTCAGAGAAGTAGCCTTTGCTTTCCATTATGTGGTCAACAGAAGAAGGACAGAGATAAAAATACAATGGAGTGATGCACAGAAGTTTGGCTTTATAAAGATATTTCTTGTATGTTTTCCTTTCAGGTAGTTTTCTTAGATGGAATAAATATTGTTATTTGCATTTTAAAGGCAGAAATCTGAGTTACACAGTGAAACAGCAGAGCTGGGTATAAGATCTGCTTTGTCTAATGATATGGTTTGTCTAATGTCCTTTCCAGTAGCTGTCACTATCCATACAATATCTATTATATGTAATTAAATGTAAGAAAGCAAATTATAACAGGCACATGTTATAAACTGCTAATAGAATTTTGCTGTAATTTGAAGACTTAGAAATTATTAATTTGAAATCAGACGGATCAGTTGATGGTAACAGAACCCAAACTATTTTTTTTCCTCAATAATATCCTAAATATTCTGTGTGGAAATACTACCATTCTTCTCTAGAGTAGCAGTTTTCATATACAGCATGTTCCCTTTCTGTCCTAAGAAACACTTCCATCATGTATTGCCTCCCTTTACCATGAACACAGATCTCTTGATAAAACAATCATTACAGATGTTTCAGGGCAAGTATGATCTGTGTACTTTTTTGCTCCTTAGCCTATTTTCTCATTGTCACTAATAGTGTCTCCAGTTTATGCTACTAACATTACATTTAAAATTTTCTTACAGTAGTAGTATTGAGTTTCAGAAGTGGCTTTTAAGACCATTACAAACACTAAAGCAATTAATCAGTTATAATGTCCTAAGGAACAAGAAAAAGACAAATTATTAGAGGAAGAACAAGCGAAGGACAAGTTATTAGAAAGTCAGCGACTTTTCAGAGGGAAAGACAACAAAACAATTATGGTATCAGCATGAAAGCAGGAGACAGTCTGCTTTTCCATGGAGTCAGCCCTGTGAACCAAATAGTCACAACTACAGAATATATTCTATTCATTCAGTCCAAAAGCCTATGAAGACAACGGTTAATAAGCTGTTGTGTGTGGTGTTGTGTCAGTTGTTTGGGTTTTTTTAATAAAAAGCCTAAAGAATCGTTTGCTAATACCTTTGAAGACCTAGAACAATCCCAAATTTACTTGGTTTTTAAGTGTTTCAGATCTAATTCAGCTAAGCATCCATGAGGGACTTTTCTGTCTTTAAATAGTTCATGAGTAATTATAAAATGCTGGTGTGGTCTGTGAAAACAACATTGCCCCCCAACAACGTTTGAAGAGCCATTTTCATAAAAATAACAAAGGTAAAAGTGAATAGCTAATTTTGTTGTGTTAATGGCTGCTTCACACTGTTTAAAGATCTCAGGAGCCCTGGGAAAGTCCACTGCAAAAGGGCCAAAGAGAGGCAATGGTGGGGGCAGAGTGTAGGAGGCAAAGGAAGATGTGAAGCAGAGATGAGAAATAGGCACTACTTGGATAAGCTCTTTGGCTCCTTATGGCGAATAGGAACTGTAGCTTAAACTAAAGCAGTGTTAAGCTTGCTGTAATTTCATGGTTACTCCTCAGAGAGTGGGTTGCTGACTCCATGACTAAAAGCTTTCCCCTCCCTGGTTTGATAGCTGTCTTTCATGTCCTCAGTAATGGATTAACTCCGTAAATAGTGCACAGCTGAATATTCACAAATGAGAATAATTCAGTGGGTTTTCCTCCTTTACTTTTAAATGTAGCTCAATGACTGTATTTTTCAGACAATCCCTCCAAGGATCTCTGACAGAGATGTAACCTTTCCTAGCCAGCGCCTCCACTGCTGATCGTCTTTTTCTTCAGTAATTCTAGCTACGAACACTAGCAATGTCCATTAGGCACTGTTGCAGCCAAGTGAAATAACTCTTCGCATTTGGCCAGTAGGCATATTTTAGTTGTGTTCCTAGTAGTCTGTTGTTTTGCAGCTTGGTGACATATTGCAGGGGTCAGCATGAGGAAAAACAGACATAAATCTTTCACATTTACCATTACACGTGTGCTCAGCTTTTAGCAATCTCTTCTCAAGAAACCTATTACACTTGGCAGCTTGGTTGATTCACTCTTTGTTATGAATGGAAATAGTCACAGCATCATCCGTGCTTTGAAATTGCTTAGAAGTACCTATTATTTTATGTTACAGGGTTTGCAGAGTTATGTGTAATCATAGTACTAGACACTACAGGGTGACAATTTGCATCTAGAATCTTGCTGTCTGGACGCACAAAGAATTTCTTGAAAAGCAAAATGCCATGGTTGTATTTAGTTGCTAGTGTTAAAGGAAGGTAGCAGTTTCTTCTCTAGCAGAGCTATAATCATGTAGCATTTAACACTAGTCTTTTTCAAGACTTCCATGACTTGCTTTCTGCATATACATGTAAACATTTTAAGATTGTAAACCAGACCAGTTTGCATTTTTTCACTGCATTGTTTTCTCCATTTATTTGAGCATCCTTTTTTGACCATCTGTTAACCTTTTGACAAGATATATTTCCTTTTCAGTTCTCAAGTTCTCAGAGAGAGCAAGTTGTCTTTTATTTTCAGCCTATTAAAAAATCCTCAGTGGAAAAGCAAATCATGTAAAATATTATAAGACAATAATATGTCCCTATAGTAGCCCAGAATCAAGCATTACCGTTCCAGAGATAGTTCACCTGAAATGGGGTTTGTAGCAGAAATTGCTAGCACTGAAAATGGCTCCAGACCCCTGTGAGGCTCTCTCCTAGCAGATGTGAAAACCAGGAGTGTGAATCCTGAGAGGAACTGCCTCTACTGTATGATGATAAAATAGTATGAAAATTCAGAGAATGTATATATGCTGTGGTGATTTCTATTTGTCAAATGATCTTACCCACCCGCCTTAGAATTTTCTCTTTTCATATCTAAGTTAATCAAACCCCTTGAAATACATTCAAGAGCAGTATCACATAACTTTTGGTTTAAGTCAATTATCATATGCTAATGTGTAATGAAGTTATGTGCTCCTGAAGAGCTCTAATTTTTTTATGAGCATGCTAGAGACTATCCATCAACTCAGTGCTATAAGGGAAACTTTCACCTTCAGGCAGCTTTACACAGCTCTGTCCATCCTATTAACTCCCCTTTCCTTACACACATAAACATACTTATTACTCTGCCGGTCCTCTCTCTACATCATTGCAGGAGTTAATTACAGCCAGTGGGGCAGTGTGGTGTACTGAGGTTATTAACAGTTGAGATAACCACTTGATAAGGATCCTGCATTACTGCAGTGATGAATACTGATGTTATTTACATAAAGATATGACAATGTCCTTTTTCTAGGCCTGTATGCTATATGGAAGTAGATCCTTGGAAAAGAACTCAACCTCTTTCATTCTGCTGTTGATTTATGATTTGTGGCTGTTATGTGTCTTACCTTGGAAGCGACTGTATGCTAATTCACTGGAGAAAACATATTTTTATTCTCAAATCCTTTTGCTGCAGAAAATTAGGGAGTTTGTTGCTAATTTCAGATCATGCGGTCATATGGATATGGTTCTAGCTGCTGAGGAAGGGTAATGCAATATAGCTTTAATGCTGAAGTATATTTAAAAAAAACCATAGAACTAAATTATAAGATCCTTCACAGTTTATAGAATGGTAACATGTGACAGGCAGGATCAAGCATAACACTGAAATAGCAAGATAAAGAAATGTTAACAGCAAACTATTAACTAACAATTATTCTTATTAGCTGCTGTGTGCCATTTAATTCACCCACTGTTTTTCTGTAGTGTGTGTCTACTCTGACAGATAATTCTAGACTAATCTTATAGACTTGTCTTTTCACAGAATTAATTATATAGAGAATAAGATAGATCAGATTTAGCTGGACTCCTGCATTAGATTAACCAGAGACTTTGGGGATTAACAGCAGTACTTGTGAGATGGATACAGAGTTTGCTTGACTAAACGCTATGTCAAAAGGAAAATCGCAGGCTGAGCTACTGGAGCTCTTCAGGAATCAGTGTGGGATGTATCTTGTAATGTTTCTATTTGTAACTGTGCTAGAAGCAGGAGGAGTGTTGTCTTAAAGTTTGGTGCTGGCAAATACATATTGGGCACTGCCAGCCCATAAGAGGCAGGCCTGCCTGGAATATCACACATAGCAAGCACTGCCTGCCTTTCACCTGCTTTACTAGATGTAAGGTAGAAACATGTTATTTCATTTCACCACCAGAGATCAAACAATGGAAGCTTGATTACTCAAAACAATTTCATACTAAATGGGGGTTTTGTTAGTCCTGCAACAAACTAAGCTATGGGATATAACTACCGGATTCTCCAATACTTTTAAATGATCAGGCAGGAGTAATTAGAGTAGAAGGTAGGTTAATTAGAGTTAAAAGGTAGAGATGACTGTAAAATGGTTGGTGTCCCTAGTCGTATGTTGCTTATCCTGGAAAACATTATCAGCAAGAATGAGTATTTTTCTGAGACAGAAAAATTATGTTGTTAAAAATCCAAGTGTGAATATAAAAATGTTCACCTCAAAAATGTCCCTAGATTCAGAGTGTATTTTCATTCATCCTCTGTCCCATGAGTTTTGATGTATATATAAATTTATTTATCATCTTTCTGCTTTTGCTTTATGTCAGCATATGCGAGAGACTAATTTAGTGTTGTTTAGTCCAGAGTTTGGTATCAACCAGATTAAAAGAGAGAGAAGAAGACAAAGAATGTCAAGCAGAATAAGAGACTGGTTAAGTTAAATAGAAATAAGTGAAATAAGAAATAATATCTGCACTGCATGCATAATCAGATGGCATATAGTAACCAGTTAAGATTTTCTTTTCTGTATTTTAAACCCCTTGGTGATACTGTTTTAGAATTGGGGCTTTATTCTGGTTCCACAGCAGTGTATGTATGGATAATATAAATACATGTCCATGTCTGAAGTAGATTAATGATGCAAAGGTATTGCTGAAGTCAGTCTCCTAGGAGCTCCTAGTTAATTTCAGATTTCTTGAATTTTCTAGCACTAGACACTTCTTTCTTTTCCTTTTCCAGTTCTTCTCTAATTTATACCACTTGAAGCAGATCCATCTGTCATTCCGTTCAAACATATAGAACTCAAATATATTTCCCATGTTGAAGTTGTGAGGCTGTGTGTTCAATTTTAATATGTAACTTAACCAAGGGTTTAGAGTACAGATCCTGTATCCACTGAGCTGAAAACTGAGAAATAAATTCATAGTTATTCCTCTATCTTCACCTCACATATTTTAGCTAATCTTATCAGACTTCAGCTCAATTTCCAGCAATAATGC
>JAVHNF010076202.1:2925-25141 GCA_034783455.1 Micropsitta finschii | reverse complement strand
GTTCCCTGGTGAATGTACACACACATTGTTTGAAGGCAGAACCAATAGCCGAAGCTGACCAACAGTAGCTTTTTGTGCAGATACAAGCATTTGTTTTGCAGAAGTCCTTTTTTGCAGTCCAGGCTATGGCCTGCCTAGTAGAAGTGGGCACCGTTTCGTTCACTGTTCCAGAAACCACTTTCAACCAGCTGATGTACATGGAAAACACAGTTGATTTCATGGAAAGAGATCTTTCTCCATAGGAAGAGAAATAAGGAGGCAGAGGCCCTCTTATATCAGCTGCTGGTAGGAGAGAATCCCCTTCACCTCAGCAACAAGGAGCCAGGGCACACAACAGAGCAACTTTGCTCCGAGGCAAGACAAAGACACAGAAGCAGATAAACCTAAATAAGGTTTAGGCAGCTCAGGCCATTTTTCTTGCCTCCCTGATGGCTGATGGCTCAGTTGCTTTCATGAACCTGGCAGTATAAGGGAAAGGGGGGAGAAGCACATCACTGAACCACCCAGTGGCAAAATGTGTGCTTGCTGGAAAGATGGACAAAGAATTTCCTGGAGTATTTTGCTTTCTCTGAACAAACTAGAGTTGCCATGGCTGAGTCTTGAGGAACAGGTTTTTAATCTGCACGAGCCCATATTTGTGTTTATGAGACAGTGACATTTTTAAACTGGCCTGGAAGGAGAAAAGGTGGCTGTCTTTAGTGATAATCTTGTGGAAAAGCTGCCCCTTGGATGCTTCTTGGCCATAAAGGTGGGATTTTTTCCAAGATGGGAAAGGCAGGCGTTGCTGAGACTTAAGGAGCAAAAGAGTGAAGTGGAAAGGCAACTAACTTGGGAAAGGACAATGGGAAACCCCTTTTAAAGCAGACACGAGAAGGTTTAGTCTAGAAGCAAAAGGCACTGGAAAAAAATAGTAGAATGGAGCTCCAAGGGCTGGTGAATGTGCAAGATAACCAATACAGGACAGAGGTCATATTTCACATATAGAAGGAAGAAGGCTGACAGGAGTTGGTGAGATTGAAGGAAAAGGGGACACAGCAGGAACATCCCTAAGAACAGTGTTCAGATGGAAATAGAGGTTTCCTCAGCTGCATCATCTTTAACCAGGGAGACATTACAGAAACCAAGGCACAGAGAGATATGCACAGTCCCTGCCCAGGTAGGGGTGCAGGAGGCAGAGCCATGCCAGTTCCCAGCAGGTACCATGGAAGCAAGAAGCATGCACATTGTGTACTGACAGTCCTTACATGCATGATCAGAACAGTTACCGGTGTAGGATCCAGACTGTTCTTTCTCCCACTTATGCAAGAATCCAGAAGGTGGCAGAATTAGTAAGCAGGTGCTTTCCTTTATAGAAGAGATAACAGTGTTGTCCAGGAAGGTCTCTGCTGTTTGTGTCTTTTTCACATAGGGATCACCAGACTGTAGCACAGAATCCTCCCCAGAGCAGGACGTACATACTGACAGGCACCTGAGGGTTACTGAAGGGAAGAGCAGCACAAGAAGTGGTACACAGCTCTTTCTTGGCATCATCCATACTGGGGTATCGGAGGAGTTAACCTTTGTGCAGCACAGATTACCATGAAGAAACTAGAGTTATTCCTGTGCTTGCCATTGGAACATCTGTTGCAACATCTCCTTCATAAGCAGCGTTGCTTTCAGAACAAAAGGAAGAATTTTAGTTTCTTGGGAGCCCTGAGAAACTAACCTGTAGTGTGCTGACACTGAGCACACTAAAAATGGTATTTCTCAGGAATAAGAATGGGATGAGGGACCTAAAGCAATATCCTCTGCTGCTGAGCACAGAACCCAGCCAGCCTGAATAAAGTAACTGGCTGGAGCTGAGGATTCACAGCCAAACCTCCTCAGACCATAATGCGAAGGCCTGGATATTAAACTTTGAGTGAGAGAGGAACATAACAGAATGGCAACAATTGTTCATTTGTGGATGTCAAAACATACCCTAAGCCAGAAGATGTTTTGGAAACCAGGTGTTTCTGAACAAGTCTGAGCAAGCCAAGTCTCCTCTAGGGCCTTGATGTGTGGCTGAACAACTTTATTTCTAACGTGAACTACTAATGCTACTTGTGAGCTACTGACAGTTGTTACTGAAACTGGATTTAAATTTTAGAATGCTGAACACCAGTGAAAAGTTGTTCCAGAATTTAGGAATGAAGATGGATGGGAGCACCAAGTCACGTCATCTGTCAGAATACTGATTAATACTACACTGTTTTCAGTGTCTTGTTAACGTGGATGAGAAGATATGCATATTGCATGCAACTGTGTTTTAGCCAGCTGGTTTATTAGCCACTGAAATAACTTACCTGAAAACACTTCCAGCAAAACGCAGCTTTTAAAGACGTACCTTTTATCTTTGCAGATCATTAGAAGAAGACTATGACACAGATGAAGTCTTATCTCCCCCTGAAACTGGAGACAAGTCAGACAAACTAGTTGTTATCTCAGATCTCTCAGCATAGAGAAATGGAAGACATTTAATCAGTATCTTTCAAACTGGATAGTGTTCTGTCCCAAGACACTTAGGGATTTTTCTTAAGTTGTCATTGGAGCGATGTGCTTTATTTTGTACACTGTAACTTGAGAACCCCTTTTCTTTTCCTGTGTAATTGCAATAAGGTAATTTCTATAAAAAGGCTTTTTACAATGTGTTATCATGCACGCTCATTAAAAATGGTGATTGCACCTTGTTTCATTTATATATAAATCCTGTTGTGTCCCCAGATGTGCAATAAATGCCAGCATCAAATGATTAACTGTAGTAACTGCATGCAACATCTACAGTGGTTGTTTTCCACTTCAGTCCTCTTCCATTCTGTCCCCTTGACTTTATAGCAGGAGTGACAGAAGAGCTGCCAAATTCACTTAGTTTAAATGTATGTCTAGAAACCTTTTAAAACCAAGTCACAATGAAGTTCTCTTTCTCTCTCAGTGTCCTGGAAACCAAAGCAACATGCCTGCACGTGGGGAGAGGGAAGTCCCCTGGTGTGCTTTAAACTACAAGCTCTTAGAGTTGATATTGGACATATTTTACTTGTATGAATGTGTGGACAGTTAAAGCACTACATGATGTAATGTTTGTCTAAGAATCTGAGATACAGATAACATTTCTACATACTCTCCTGTGCCTAAGAGGATCTTCCTCAGGCTAGTGTTTTGTCTCTGGAGAAGCATATTTACAAAACAAGATGCATGCTGCTCAGCTGGTGTGTTGAAACTGCCATGTCTTGTGTGCACCAGTTCCATCCGTTCCGTGTTCTCCCCCTCTCCTGTATTGCTAACCTGTAGCCTTCTCCAAGAGCCTAAGCTGAGATAGATAGTGAAGAAAAAAATCTAACCCTCATGTGCTATATTTCCGTCACCAGAGGGATCCTTTAACTAGTAAAAGAATTGGTCTGTAATACTTTCCACCCCTGTCTTACAGAGAAAACTAATGATTTATTACTTTAAGTGCAAAATTAACCTTACTTTATCCATAGAATCACAACTGGTGGCTCTTGTAATAGCACATGCTCTGCTGCTGGAGATGTTTCTCCTTGCTGACTAGCAACTGTCTGTGATTCAGCACAGAGGTGATTGTAACATATTCTTACCAGTTCTCAATTTTAGCCATCATATACACACAAGCAGTATCTGGTACTTACCTTCTCCAGCTTGCAACAGGTTTCAACTGTCATATTTTAACTGTCATAATTGTGCCCAAATATGTAATGCTTGGTTGGTGTGTATTTCCTCTTACCTCACTGTAAAACTATCAGACCATGACTTCTCAGGACATTGCCTCCAGAATACCCAGGAGACAACTGCCAATGCCATGATGAGTTCTTCAAGCAGGCACCTCCTTACTAAAGCCAGAAGCCATCCAGTTAATAGAGAACTTGTGTATACACACACAGACTATTAGCTGGGTGTGTTTAGTATAAACACACTAGCACAATGGAACACTAATCCCTAGACGATACCTCTGAGCATTAATAACCAAATAAGTAATTGGCTGATCACTACAATGCAGCTTTGACTTTTCCAGGAGCCTTTGAAGCACAATGCCTGCATGCCAGTGCCCAGGTGGGATACACTGCTGCCTGGTGGAGGTTAGTGACTCTCCTCAGGATCAAATTCCAGAAAAGAGGAAGATTTTGATTGTACTGAGCTTGGAGATCTGTTTTCTTTTTCCTGAACGAAGCTGCTGTTTTATCCAGAAGCATGAACACACCCCCAGGATCCCGGATTTGATACTTGGGAAACCTCTGGATGCCCAGGTTATTAGGAAAGACACTGCAAGGTAATTTCCATTCCATAATAAAAGATGTAAGCAGGAGGGAGCACTCTAACCAAACCAGGATAAGTCTGTACTAGGATAAGTCTCTCTGAATGCAGCAAGCACACAACCAGCTCTGTTCAATACCAGGGTGTTGGAATCACATCTCCATCATGACTATAAGCTTGAGGGGAAAAGCTGTACTGGGGCTGATTCTACAAAGGTCCAAATGCAGAAGAAACTAAGTCACAACTGCAGAAATGAACATGGGATGGAAGTCATACAACTGCTAATTCTAACAAGCTCCATCCACTTTGTACCCGAAGGAACACAAGCACAGTAGTTCTTTGCTTTTCTTCACTGTCAAGGTCCAGAACAGCCTTTTAGTTTGATAAAATTTTACACCTCTCCAAAGACAAAATTCCTCAAAGGAACAAGAAGAACCCGACCCCATTCTAGGCTGAAATTGAACCTCCATGTTATGTCAGCATTGTTAGCTTTTAACTCCATAAGCAGCTGTACTGGAATGTCCAGTTTGCAAATTATGTACAGCCTCAATCCGGGGTAACTTGGCGATTGTCTCTAAGTTTTTAACCTGGGATAGCCCTTGTGCCTCAGAGAAAAGAAGCTCTCCTGATGCTGTTGTACAGATTAATAGATTAAGTCAGGTTGGAAGGGACCTCCATGTGTCTCTACCCCACCTCCTCACTCAGAGACAGGCCAGTTTCAACATTAGAGCAAGTTTCTCAGGACCTCATCTAGCCAAGTTCTGAAGACTATCCAGAGATAGTGGTCCTACAGCCTTTCTGTGTATTACATTTCTTCCCCCTCCCTATGGGAGTTCAGAGATACATCCTTTTCCAGGAAGGACCTATATTCCCGGGAATGCTCAATTCCATTTTCACACTGGGAGGAAGTTGGATGAAGGACTTGAGGACTCACCAGTTGAGCAAGTGACACCCTGTTCTCAAGCAGCAGATGTGTGCTGGGATGCAGACACAGCCCGTGATGGCCTAAGGAGCTGGTACCCCAGCATCCCTTGGTGCATCACTGTCTTGGTTTGGTGTTTCTGTTCCTGCTGGGTTGTGCCTCAAGCACACTGCTGCTGTGCCTGTTCACTCTCTTCATCCACCACTTCGGGATACTTCATCTTTCTCCTTGTACACCTTTTGCAGAGGGGCTTTACCTCAACCCATCAGATCAGTTCAGCCCTCCATCTCACACCACGCCAGTCTGCCTGAACTGGTGCCTGTTTTTGGAAGAAGCTGGTAAAAATTACCAGTTACCTTTTCAAGGTTTGACTTCAGTCAATTCAGACAAGCCTGTAGCTGCTCTGCTGAGCTCTTTGGTACCCAAACCCCAGGCCCTCTCTTCTACAAACAGAGTTTCACTGCTGCTATGACAAAGTGAAGTGATTCCAAACCCTGGTTATGCTTTGTACGACATCAACACAAGAAGCTAATCAAAGCAAAAAACCCCAAACCCATTTTAAGCAAATGTTTTACCTTATATATGACTATAAGGACAAGCTACGGCTACCACGTGGTATCAGTGCAAAACTGGCAGCAATTCATATTATTTACTCCAAGAGCAGAAATCCATTCTCTCTCACTAATAACTTCGAAAATAACCACCATTCAGCAGCCACAACTGAATTAAAGGAGATATTCTACACCTCATTGGTGAGTTAGCCCTGTCCACAGCTTCTCTGGGTGGAAGGTTTCCAAATCAGCAAGGTAAATTTGGAAGCTCCTGTCCTACTTCTTTTCTTTTGGGGACAGTCCAGAAGTAAGATGAAGAAGAGGTTCGTGAACATAGGCACCACAGCTGGCTCAGCTGCCACACGGGCCAGCTTCAGAGGTCAGCAAGCACTCCAGAAAGAAGCAACCCAAGGATCACCACACAGAAACCTTGCAGGAGCCCACTTTGCTCCGACTTTGCCTCCATCCCCAACTGCCAACACCACTTTAGATATTGCATACTTCAGACAGATCATGCAGTGTTCATTGTAAACCAGCTCAAACCGAAGTCTTAGGAGCTGGATTCCTTTTTCCTTATGAGTAGCCAGAAAAGTGAGTAAAATTCAGTTTTGCGTGATAAAAACTAAATACTCTTTTGTTAATTTGTTCTCTCTAGTTTGCTTTTGCCTGGCAACGTCCTGTATCCTTACAGAACCCTTGCTCTTTATCTGTATATTTGCAAGTATTTTGTCTGCAGTACTAAGACTGGAGATACAGCTCAATACAACCACAGCTCCTGCTGCAATGGTACTAGCTTGATTTATTTTTCTTCTTCCAAAATCTCAGCAGTAACTGCTGCATGAGTTTTCCTCTGCAAACCTGGCACCGATACAGGTCCCCTCCTGCGGCCTGCCACCGAGTGGCAGTGCTGCAAAACAGACGTGGATAGCAAATGAAATCCCAGTCAGGCTCCAGTTTACAGGAAACTGTGGAAAACGTTCCTGGTCTCCTGAACTAAGGATTGAAGAACGGTGACTCGAGTTACTCTCACCAAGGTACGGTGCTTAGCTTTGGAAACGAAACAGGCCTGCAAGGCAAAAAGAAAAAAACAACAAACAAAGGCCACTAAAGGGTCATTTTAATGGTAGCTTTGGAGGACAGCGTTTCTAAATCACAGGATCTTAGGTCTATGCAATCAAGAATGAACCTCAGCAAAAGAGCATGAGCTACTGTAAGAAAAACATGCAACCAGTGCTTACCCTTGTGTTCTGAGCTCTTCTCTCTATCACTGGGTGATGGGTTTAGAAACAGAGTATTTAATAATAAAGGTTCTCATACTTTGTAAAAGTAGTTTGGAGACATTTTGTGCTGGCATGGTTTGAACTTTGTATTTTTACTTTGTATTTTCTTTTTTTGGCAAATAAAAGACTTTTGAATTTAAAGTGCAAGCCCTGCTCAGTGGTGGGGCAGTGTTACTGGTCACTTCATCTCCAGCTGCTGGCCAAAATCGCCTTCCCGGCTGTTGCTGAGCTCACACCATCCAGTTACCTGTCAGCAAGCCTGCCAAAGCCAAAATTCCAGGCTTGCTTCACAGAAATACTGGGGCAAAGCACTGTGACCATTGTTAATAGTTAAGACCAAAGAAGCTGTGTTCACAACATTCTCAGTACCAGTTTAAGTAGTAGTGTGTACGTTTCAGAGGGAGTTTCATCAGCTGTGCCACATACTTGGAATTATTCTAACATACAAAGCCACTCTTCTTGCCATTTCACTTGTCAGCAATCAAAAGAGGTTTTTTAATCGGTGTAATCTGTATAAACATTAATGTCAGGAAAGGGCTTCTTGCATCAGGTAAGAAGCAGCTTTTATTCTGGATCATGCCAGAATCCTTGCACAATTCATGTGCCACATCTGTATCATCTCTTCCTTGGAAATCTATCAGTGTCTCATTGAACAGGCAGCTCCTTGCCCTGCCATAAGTACCTGCATGAATGAAGTACAGGAAGAGCAGCAAGGTCAACACAATCCAAGTGTCATTTGCAGTGTTGTTCCCCCTCTCTCTGGGGATTTAATCCCAACCAATGATTTCACTCATACATGATTATGTGGAAAGAGCCTTTCCACCCAAAATGAAAACTTAGATGTCTTCTCTTTCTTGAACAAGCATCTTCCACATGTTCACATCAGGATGGGTAAAAACACCAGACTAATTTTGTACCACTACACGTGACCCTAAGTCCAGAAGGAGCTCTGTTCTTCCCATCTTTGCAACCTACTTTCAGGCAGGAAGCCTCCCGCAGCAAAACGCTTGATGAACTGCTTTTCCTTTCTGATGCAGCGCTACAAACGACAGGATTTTCATAAAGTTTGGAACTTAAACACTGTCTTCAAGCAGATTGGGAAGAAAGCTGAAACATCACACACTACCTATATGAAAAGAACCCCCCAAGCAGCTTCCTCTACACTAACGCTGAGAATGGTTCCCAGCTCCAGAGCCCGCAGGAGGAACACCCGCCAGCCCAGCCCAGGCTAAACTGGAGCTAAAATGCCCCTTGACTGCTCTCCATGAGTGATTCCCAGCATACAGGCAGCAGGGGCCAAGTCCTTGCTTTGGGCTGAGTTTCCACTCAACTCTGACCACAGCCAAGGCTGGAAGGTCCCACACAGTACTATTGCTATAAACCAGGAACTAAAGTTTTTCAGAGTAGAACCACTGCAATTTTTTCCACCAATATTCTGATCCTTTCCATTGCTCAGCTTATTCAAGAACAGCTAGCCAGGAGGTTAAGAAAACCAAACCAAGCCAACCCTAATTTAAACAATTACAGAATTAGTCAGCAACGGACTAAGTGGTATTTAGACAGTAAGTTCAACATATGCCACACTGATGCCCTCAGCAGTTGCAAAATAGAATTAGAAAACTAACATTTATTAAATCAATTTGAATTTTAATATACATGTCAAGAACGTGGCAGCATAAAAGGAAATGTTTTTAGAAACAACCTGAATCTACCATTTGCAGTTTTACATTAATGATCAGGGCTCTCCTGTCCATGGTTCCAAAATACACTTGACTTAAATTCTCCAACTTTTGGTACCACATTTAATGCAGTAGTGAGATAGCAAAGATTCCAAGTACTCCCACATTTCTGGAGCAAAGGTACTATGTATTTCATTTAATGAAAGTCCTAATAAATGTACCATCAACAATCTCGGCAAAACTTTAACAGCTCTGCAAAAGCATTCAGAAACAACCCACACTGTGCAGTTCACTCCCCTTAAATCAGACTCTGGTTCAGCTACTTTTCTTACACGTAGTGAACTAATAAACAGATTTACATTAGTAGGTCACCATCAAACCACCAAGTTAGAAAATGGCAGGATCCTTTTGGGTCAACACAAAAATCACATACAAGTTTAACTAAATACATTTTAATAGGACATTGTTAAATCTCATTCATGAGGGCTAAAACCCACAGATCCTGGGTACTTGGGTTGGCAAATAAAGACAAGAATACTAAGAAGCATTTTCCACCATTTACTCATTATCAAAAATATTTTTCAACTCTTCTTGCAAAACAAAAACAAAAAAAGTACAGACTGGACACGTACATCACATTTTTCTTCCTATGGCTTTAACCCCCCACCCTACCCACCCCACGAAAAAGACGGGGGGAGAAACAAACCAAAACCAACAAAAAGATCTGACCACATTCACAGAGAATGACACCACGGTACACTACAAAACAAAAGGAGGTGTCATTTGTGTCCAAAGGTTTTTGCTTATTTCTTAGGTGAGGAACCATCATTGTACATGCTTTGTGCCAAATCAAAAACACCTCACATTAGGTCAGAAAGCGTCGCGGGGTTCACTGCAGAGTAAAAGCAAAGGTGGAAGCAGTAAAGTAACTCAAAAAATTCACATACCATTTAACATGCTGTCAAAACAGGAATTAGCTTTTAAATCAGAAGGCAATGTTTTGTGTTCTAGTCAGCCCATGCTTCATTTGTGCTGTATCATCCAAAGAAGAGAAATTTCATAAAGGAAAATTACTTTTTTAGGCTGCCAACAAAGCCCTAAATTCAAGACTAAATTCTTCCACTTGTACTCTTCTTATTCAGGGATTACACTGATATAAACTCTTTTGCATAAGGCTCAATTCCTACAAAGACACTCTCATTTTAACACTTCAACAACTTTGTGGGATTCTTCCCTTTTGGTGCCCTTTAGCCCATGTTGAAAAGCACTGACCTTTGAAAGCTGCTTTCAACAAAAAACTGAGATAGGTTCTGGGTAGAGTGAGTTATTGTAGCTTGTTCTGTCTAATAAACATCCACAATACTTGACCTTAGATAGCAATTGATCCTCTGACCTAGCTGAGAGATGATAGCTGTCAGTGAAGAACTACCCTCAAGGGGACAGGTCCCAGGCCTCTTACGATACAAACTTCATCAGACACACAATGCCCTCGCTCCACTGGGGGTAACTGCTGTGGAAATCTCCCTGTATCCCAGGCACTGAATGGTACTACTAAAACTTGAGCCTTCTTTGTGTACAAATAACTTTCTCACCCCAGCCAAACAGTCAGGAACATGACCTGTAGAACTGTCAAGAAAAAAGGATGATGTTGTTAACAGGGACTCACCGTTCATATCTGACCAACTGAGCTTCCTGGTCCTCCTCTGGAGCCTGAGCTGCTTTTGGGGCAATAAGCTTTCTCAATATATGTACTAACCTTGCTTATTTTGAAGCTGTTCTGCAGAGTAGATATGCAGTTCTCACACTCAGACATTATTTACCCCTTTCAGACTGTATTCTCCAGCTCAGGGCTATATATCCTATAGGAATACCAGGTTATTTTTTAGTCATGGTGACAGTAACTAATCAATAATTATTTACACCATAATCTAGCACAGTTTAGATGGACTAACTAGATACCACTTTCTACATTTAAGCAGAAGCTTTGACTGAGCACAAAGCATGACCAAGTACAATGAGGTTAACATACTCCTTGCCAAAGATCTTGTGATAAAATCATTTACATCAGCAATTGATCTCAAACTATGAGGTGCTGTAAGAACTAAAAACAGTTTTAGGGTAACTCCTCCATTTTCTGCAACTATTTCCCAGACACTAATACACATAACATAGCAATGAAAAACACTTGATACAAGTGATCTAAACGCAGGAGCTCCAGCAAGTTAAACAGAACCATAGCTGCCTTAAAACTGTAGCAGTTCCCCTACTGATGGCAGGGAAAAGAAAGATTCAACAGTCATATCTCATGTCTATAGCTTCATCCAAACTTTTATCATCGTGTGTACTGGCAGCTAAAAACGTCGTTACTGGTGACCCTGTCACATTGATTACACTGGTGCTTGTGCTGGCATTGCGCACCGCAATGCTTGTCACATTAATGCCCAAAGTAAGCCTAGTCTGCTCCAAGGCCTTTTCTGGCACTGCAAATGCCTCCAGCTTCTTCTCCCCATTAGCCATGTATGAGTTTTGGCAGCCACGGCATATGCAGTCAAGGCAGGCTTTGCGGTTAGAATAGCAAGGGCAGCGTTGGCCACGGCATGTAAGAACACTTGGATTTTGGGTGGCACGACCACATTTACACCCTTTCTTTTCTTGTGGCTTTTTGTACACAGTTTTTGTTGGGCTTCCCGGCATAACGTTACTGCTAGGAACTTTCTCTTTTGCTTTGTCTTTTGTTTTCAGCACCCCTGGTTTGGCTTTCGGGTGAGATTTCTTAGGGGCATGTTCCAAATTCTTTTTCATGCTTTTGTTAGACAGGAGCACAGTTTTGCTTATTTTGGGAGTGGTGCCTCCATTAGGTACAGTTGCAATAGGCTGCAAAGACATTTTATTTTCCTGTTTCACTGTTACGGGAGCTGATGCTCCCAGTGTTGGGCCACAGATGATGCTGGAAATGGGTAGAGGTTGAACTTTCTCACTGTCGCTTTCTGATCGAGACCGCTTTCTGTTTAACTTCACTACCTTGGGCGTCGCTGCTGTACAGGAGATCCCGTGAGGAGAAGCGTCTGTGGACATGAAAATGTTATGGCTGAGAGGAGGGGGAGAAAGCTGCAGGAAAGGGCCGTTAGTCATGTTTGCTTCCAAGCTGGGCTGCAAATTAGAATCACAGACTTCAGTATTTGAAACGGTCTCTAAGCTCCGGAGAACTTCCTCAACGCTAAGGAGAAGTGAGCCCCCTGGTTTTATGTCTTCACTGAAACTGCAGATGTCGATGCCTGTCGTACACAAGTCACTAGTGGAAACTGTATCGCACACAGGCTGCAGGCTGCTGGAGATGTCCTCAGTTTTTATATACTCTCCAGTACTACAGACATCAATTGTGTTTGCATGTTCAGGAGAAGGAATATTCACTCCAAGTTTATCTACCGAAAGCCCATTACAATTGGGCAACCCGTTGATAACAGAACCTCTAATATCGATGTTGTGTGTGCTTTCAGGGATCGATGTAAAACTAGCTGGAGGATCAGTTGTGAGTTCTGAGGTTGAAGGTACTGGGGAATGTGTCAAACACAAAGCCAAGGCCGTATCAGAAGATTTGTCTGTCTCTTCATGGAGTGGCGATCCATCTTTGAGCAAAGCCAAAAGATCTGCAGAACAGTCAACTGCCTGGATAATATCTCGTGCCAGCGGAGTTTGCGTTATGTATTCGCAGAGTTTCTTATAGCAGTTCACTAAGATGCTTAGTTGCTTATTCTCCTCAAACTGTTCGTAGTCCTTGCACCAGCTACATGACGGTTTCATCATCATCTTCTTGCCTTTACACGTTTTGCAGACATAATGCTGACATGTGGAGTTGGTAGGAGCAATAGGGTCTTGTAGCAAATTTCCTAAGGAAAAAAGAGAGAGAAACATTACAATGGACCCAAAGCATGTTTCTGGGATGGTATGGGATGAATTTTTTGTACTATCAAAAGTAAAATATCCTGAAAACCTTCAGTAGGTCACAAGAGAACACAGCATCCAAGCGCTGTCCTGTAAAAATGTACACAGCTGCCATTATCTGGTTTTAAAACAGCATTACAAAAAAAAAAAACTATAAGAAAGCCATGACACCGTCATTTGTTGTGCTTCTACAGCCTTTAGAAACCTCTCAACTAAACCACTACCAAAGCCCTTGTCCCCTTCAGCAGTTTCTGCCATTGCAACTTGTAAAACACACAAGATTTCTAGTTTACCAAAACTGCAGCAATAAACTCCTATGAAGAGCTACTGCAGAGATTGTAAAGAAATTAGTGAAAACAAATGGCAACAGAGCAGAGGGAAATGTGAAAAAGCAATGTGAAAATGATGAAATCCCAACCCCAAAAGGAAAGAAGACACAGCAGACTTTGGTTTACTTCTCATTTAGCTGGGACTAAAAATAGAGCCTAGCTTTGTGACAGTCACTGCAATGAATACACCACGGAATTTCTAACTTTGCAAGCAAGAGCAGTTAAATGGATCCCATAAACTCTCACAAACACTGAAT
This sequence comes from Micropsitta finschii, assembly GCA_034783455.1. Lineage (NCBI taxonomy): Eukaryota > Metazoa > Chordata > Aves > Psittaciformes > Psittacidae > Micropsitta > Micropsitta finschii. The sequence continues at coordinate 11,897 of JAVHNF010076202.1, read as the reverse complement.
AAAGTACCTAGTAATATATTTGAATAAAAAAGGGGAGGAGGATGGGGAATACTATATTGTTCTGTAATTGCCCCTGCCAAACAAGAAGGTGCAACAAGGCAACTATTAACAAACACATCCTGGGGAGTGGTAGCTCCTGATTTTCCCATTCACAGACACATATCAGTAAAATAATCCTTAACATAGTGGTACTGTCACAGCCATGATGCTTCTAAATGCTTTGAAGTGTCAACAACAGCTCACATCCTAGGCAGCAGTGAAGACCTCAGAAGAAAGGATTTTCTCTGAATCTTCCTGTTAAGAATAAAATGCTAATAAAAATCAGTTGCTCAAGGAATTGACACACCTGACAGCACAGGGAGTGTCAGACACCCAGTGCTGACAAGCTGGCAGGTTATGTCTCCACAGCTCTGAAACTGTAAAAACCTGAAGAATGTTTTGGGTTTTATCTTAAAAACAAACTAAATAACACATAAGGATAAAGTATGAAAGAACAGAGGTGCCTGAAATCCTGTATACAAATAAACTGAGTAGTAGCTATATCCAGAAATGACAGCATTGCTTTGCTATTTCTAGCTGGCTCTAGGCCAAAGATGTTCTAACACCTTAATTAAATTTCAGAGTATCTACAGGCATCTACAGCAACAGGTTTCCCCTCCTTTCCAAGCAGCAGATTTCTAGCTTTGATCAGACCTTTCTCCCCATAAGGAGCCTTTCACAAGCAGCAGTGAATTCTCACCCAGATTTTTCCAAAGTGAACACAATGCTGCTACAAACACAAGAATAAAATTAAACCATTTGGAAAGAGAAAGCAAAGTGCATATATTGAAACAGCCTGAGATTAAAAAAAAACCCAATCAAATCAAATGTAAAGATATTTTCCCTCATCACTCACTTACCAAGGAAATTTTAATCATACAGTCCTATAACTGATTGTCCTGACAGTGCCTTGAAGGGCTGTAATTAAATGGACCTAGTCGAGTTGCCTGAGTTATCAGATACAGAATAAACCCTATCCTTTCTACCTTGTATTACCTTAGTCAAGAATCTAAGCCATCAGGTAGAAGAGCAAGACATACTATACTAACCCTTGGCTGTAACAGCACTTACAATACAAAACTTGTCCCTCACTCTGTAGCTTTTCACAAAAAGTTCCTCATCCTTTCCCAATATTTTCACTGTTCAAATCACTTTTGAAAGTTCAACTTTGTGCATTAGCACAGTATTTCTGTGACTCTTGCACTCCATGACAAAGCAGACTATCCCAATTTCCCTTTGAAATCTCAATTCCCTAGTACCTCTTTGGGAAAGGGCTGCTCCAGGCCTCCACCTGAGCTGCCTTTCAGTAGAGTGGCTTGATGTAACCCAGTTTTTGAAGACTTCAGCACTGACTCTTATTGTTCATTATGTTGTATTTTTTTATAACTTGAGAGAAAATGTGATGGTTTAGGAAGTTGGCCAGTGGCACCCAGCACACATCTACACAGTGTCAAAACACTGGGAACTGTCATCACTGTACACCTGGAACAGTGGCCACTGGAACAGTGCAGCATTTGAACAAGCCAACTGAACGAAGTGCAGAAGCACTGAAGAGGAGAGACTGTAGAACAGAGAAAGGTTCAAAGCACAATTACAGCAACACTTGATGGGAAATGCACTTCACAACCAGACCCAAGGTATTTAGCTTTTCTTTGCTGATCTAGTGAGGAAGGGCTGACTGAGGAAGAGTGACTCCACAAGACCCTACCATCAGAAGTAACAAAACACTCTTCAAGTTAAGCAGTGAAGAATGGTCTTGTGAGAAAACTCCCTAACTCCCATGGGGGGAAATGAAACAAACATATTTAAATCACATTAGATAGTTTCCAAAGTCACATCCTTCAGCAGAAGGAGTTCACAAACAACTGTCCCTCCTGGATCTTTGAGTCTTTCCAGCAGGGCATGCAGAAAGCTATGCCCTGACCAATGCAGGAGACAAACACATCTAACGCTCATTCATTTAATGCTTTCAGACCTTAGAAGCCATCATACAAATACGTGCATCCACAGCGCTTCCAGGACCAAAATCCAAGACCAGCATTACACCCAATGCAGCACAGTTGGGTGCTCCTTGGTCTGTCCTTAGCATCATCGTAAGTAGCAAAAAGAGGCCAAGGATGAGTTAGGATGATCAATGCTTCACAGATCATGAAGCGCTTCAGAGATGAGACCAAATAAACAATGTGCCAATTTTAACTTTTAATTAGATGGAAAAAAAAAAAAAAAGTCCTCACCAACTGTGCATTTTATTTCTCCCAAAATAAATTTGGCTGGAGCTGTTGAATGGGTTTGAATGCTAAAAAAGGATACTGAAAAATTTAGATTTCCAGAAGCTTTGAGGAAAAAAAACCCAAACAGACGGGGAGACAAGATAAAACACTTAACATGCTCTCCCTGAAGAACAGGGCGAGTTACTCTTGGTAAATGCCAGGCAACCTACATGAGAGAGACATCAGGAATGCCTGTGCTGTAGGAGTATTTCCAGCTTCAGTTCAAGTCTCATTGAATATTCATTCTTCAGTTAGAGTCTCTCTTGTATGGATTCTGTGGCACCTATCACTCTCTTCAGCTTTAGTAATGTTAAGATAAAGAATCAACCATGAGATGCAAATTCACAGAAAATTAAGTTTCATTATTTTAATACTCAGGGAATGATAATAAGTCAGCAGCAATTTCCCAGAAAGACACCACCCAAGTTGCTACCCAGAATCTTGAGGTACTAAGCTCTGTTACATTGCAAACTGCTGGACTGTAGGGCCTACCAAGCCATAACACTCATTTGGTGCTGCAAATTTCCAGATCTTCCCAGATGATAATTATAAACTCCACCATGAAAATAAAGCCAGGAAGGATTCTAAGATGTTACCTAGCCCATCCTCAAACTCCTATAATCATACTGAGTTAGACCAAAGATCCATCTAGCCCAGCGGGCTGTATCACTAGCAGCCAAAACCAGATGCTTAGGGGAAAGAGTAAGAACAAGGCAAATAAACTTCTAATACCTGCCCAGCTTTTAACTAACCATTATTAACTGAGATAATTCTCATGCAAAATGGGGTTTCCATGGACTCAGTGCCCCTCAGATGCTCTCCTTAGGTTTGCCTCACCTTCTCTTTCCCTCTTTCAAATGTAATGGCAGCAGGCTTTGACCAGAAGGTCTTATTGTGCTGAGAACAAGCTTTTCTTAGTTTCACTGTCAATTTCTGGTTCTCATGTTGCATGAGGTTAACAGTCAATCCTTACTTCTCTCTTCAACACTACTCACAGTTTTACGGACATTTACCACATCAGCCTCAATGTCGTCTCTGTTCCAGACTACAGAAGTTGCTCCCTACATCAGGTCACCATTCTCCTAAATCTTCCACAGTTCTTTTTTTTGAGATGGGGTACCGCAACACAAGATACAGGTGAACCACAGCCTTATACAGTGCCATAATAAAGTTCTCAATTTTATTCTCTATTCCAGTCCTGATTTTTAGCATTTTCTTTGCTTTTCAGTTGATACACAGTTCTGAGCTGTTATTCTCATGAAGTTTTCCATCACAAGGGCAAGATCGCACTTTTGGCTGGCAGCCATCAATGCTACCCCTTCCTATAAGTTTACAGATGTAAACAGGTCTGAAAGATATAAAAACGGTAGGCTCTGAGAAGTTAATATTTTTTTTCCAAGTTTATAATTTAATATTTATCTAAGCTAAATGTAATTTGACATTTTATTGCACACTCATTCATCCGTCCAAGATCCTTCCATAATGACCTAATTCAGGCCTTCACTTTTACTACCCTAAATACGTGGTATTGCTAAACTTTGCCTCATCTTTTCTCACCCTCTTTTGCAAGGGGTTTATTAATACACCAAAAGCTACATCACATTCTCACAAAGCCTCCAGTAAAAGGCCTTCCCTAAACAACATCAACTCTTAACATCTACTTTCAGAAAAGTTTACTCAACATCTCTATTAATTTGAGCACTTACAATTAATAAGAAGCATCTAACAGAGGAAACACTTTTAATATATTATTTACAAAATATCACAGCTGTCCTGGAAAGGCTGCTTACAGGAGAGAGGTCATTGAAACCACAAGGAATACTTCCTATTGTGTTCCTTAATGAGCATTACTTCACAGCTGCAGGAAGAGGGGAAGCATCTGCAAATTGTATCTCACAGACCAAAGGGAGGAGAAGAACTGGCAATCAAAGCAATTGTTAGGTGCATCTATCCAGCAAATGTGCTCCAAATGGATGACATTTCACTGAGAAGGAAGACTTGAAACAGATCACCTTGCACTCTCATCCTTAGCAAAGGCAGAAATACAATGCCAAAAAAAAAAAAGGGTAAACACAAATAACTAGCTTAGCACCCTTGGAAAAGCCTGCTGAAAATTAATATTTTGCTTTAACAACTCAAACTCTTCATAATGATGTAGCTATTAAATCTAAATTTCCAGAACTAGAAAAAAATGTGTTACAGGTAGAATTAAATGTACCACTGGGGTTAATCTCTGACAACATTTGTCTGCCAAAGAGCCTTTAATCCTCAACTGCATTCGTATCACCAGAAATCACCCTCATTTTATAGTGCACAGCAAGCAAGTGGAAAGCTCAATAGCCCAACCCTCTACTCCTTGAACTCTCTACCTGGCTGAAGAGGCATATCTGCTCCACAGTGCAAAAGCAGGTGTGCCATTCATGAAGAAGGGGAGAAGAAAGCTCACCTGTACCAGTTAATCTGTTAACATCAAACATTACAGTTACTGTGATTGTGTTTTTAAACCAGTATTACAAAAAGCTTCTGTGAACTTTAGATTAGTCAGATGAAAGCAATTCTACAGCACCATGAATCTAGCAAGTTTTAAAAATCAGGAGCTATAATCAGTCAGATGCAGCACACAGACACTTACTTCTATGTTACACTTAACATTCAGCAAACACCTTTGAAGTATCAACCAAAAGATGAAGGTTTCATAGTTGCTCTGCTGCACTTTCAGCATTTTCATTTCTGGATTAAACATGATGTGATTGTTTCTACTAAAGTAATTAGCAACAGGCAGTAAGCTCTAACAAATTACTACATTCAAGCTTCAGAGTTAACCACCTCCTGGAGGATGGGTGTTAGTTCTCACTTATGGGCAATACCCCTTGGATAGGCTTTCTGCAGTCCATCTACTGCAGCTCCGGACAGAGGTGCTGCCCACCACCCAGCTATCCTGCACCTGCTTCCCAGCGTTCAGAAAACAAATCAGCATTTGTACCCACCATACTCTTGACTGAGGCATGAAGACAGAAGGCACGTGCAATATTACTAGCACAAAACTTTGAAGCTAAGTCTGCAAAGCACAGATTGTAATAGGAGTTCACAATGACAACATTAGAAATTTATTTCTCTTTTAATGTTCTTTGTGAGACAAGGTTTTCTAGAAATAGGTTTTTTCTGTCAAAAACTACAAGTAGAAAAACTTGTTCAAGACTTTCAGCATGCAATCCTTTCTCAGATCTGAGACAGCAAGAGTTTACCTGTGAATTAAACGATAGCATTTCTTCAGTAAATAAAAACCTTGCTTTTGGATCACCACAATTACAACAGTGCCTCTAGAATTTGTCCAAAGACATTTATAAGTATTACCAGGTTAACAGAAACCTCATCAGATGAAATGGAAACATGGAGGACACACCAAAAAGGCATTTAAAAATAAATAAAAAATAAAAGCAACAACTTATTTCACAGTTTTATCAGAGAAAATATTCCAGTAGCTGCTGAATAGATCTGAGCATCCTCCATCAACAAACGATGAAAAATTAGCTACAGAAATTCTTACCCTCATATAGGGATGGTTGTGACTAAAGAACTAAGGATTCTACAACTGTTCGGAAAAATAAAAACTGCACTGTTTCTGTCTGAATACCATGGGAACCCGAATTAACCATGGTAAGAATACAGTTGGCCTATTTTTCTGCACAGAAATACAGTCAGTGTCTTTAGCTAAAGTTCAAAGAAAAAAAACATCACCACAGAAAATGACAACAAACTGCATTTTAGCTGTAGAACGGACTGCTTTGTTCTCTGACTCCACCCCCTGCACAATAAACAACAGAACATATTTTACCAAGTCCTATGTCAAAGTTGTGTTTCTGTTTGAAAGTCTCTTTGTTTACAAAATTACAGCCTCAAAAAATTCTAAATGTATTTTTAACAATCTAGGTGGGAAGTTCAAACTTGCTGATGCACGAACTTCAAAAAGAAGAATTCATCTTTTTCACCATCCAATGTCAAATTTTCATACCATGATGTTTTCCAGAAGTCAAGGTTGCTGTATTTTAAGAGGTTTTAAATAGCAAAGTTAACATTTCTCCTATGGGTATAAGACTAATGTAACATGCTTCCATGCAGCATAAATACTCCTAAAACTTGCTTTGAAAGTTATAGGTGAAGTTGATCATATTCTCTGAGCAAACTAAGAAGTAACGAAAACTGATTTCTGCCCACCAAACAAAAACATTCACACCATGAACTGCACCATCTTGAAGTAAACTGTCCTCTTCAAGGCCACTGGAGAAGGAGCAAGCCCTGTGCTGTGACCGCAAGGCTCAGGGAGTAACAAATTACATCACTGAAAGACTCCAAGGTGAATTCCCCCATAAAAGCAGGGACATCTTTGGAAAGCACTATCTGGGAAGCACACTGCTCAAGAAAGGTTGTGCTGTGCAGTATTTCTCAAATCATATACTAGTTGGAAAAAGTCTTTTCCGGCCTCACAAAAAACGCCACCATAATATCCAGCAACTGCTTACTTTATATGTAGTCAACCTAATCTGTAAATCGTAACATAGTAAGAAAACAAACCCAAAGAAATCTGTGTTTGAACGCACTATGTCCATAGACCCAGACAACTAAGTTGTCCCAATGAAGATGCCTTTTGGCAACACATAAACTTTTCTTCAAACACTCTGAAATGCAATCGGTTTAATCAATATCCTCAGGCAACCATCTAAACCCCATCCATCATTTCCCACTGCTGTAATGAGAAACACACTCTCATCTCAGATCACGTCAGAAGACAATATTGCAATCTTCACTTTGCCACCTTCTTTTGAAGCCCACTATCAACCAGTTGGAATCAACAGTGGAAACCAGAGCTACTTCTCTTCCTACTCCTCAATTTGGTTCAAAGACAGAGGAGTATTTTTAGGTTAGAAACCAATTTAAATTCAAATGGTAGAACTTCATGTTATTGAAACTTATTCAGTACAATGCAGACAACCTTGAAAAAGCAGCTTTCCTAGGAGTCACACACAGGATTTAAAAACAGGAAACAATGAATTTAAGTAAGATCTTAGGAGGAAGAAAAATCATCCAACATGCTCTTGGCTAAAAGTGGGTGTATTCAGAGATAACGGAGTGAACATTTTAGAACAACTGCCCATGCTGGTTATCTCCAAAACAAGAATACCTGCAGCAAAAGGTATTTGATAGGTACTTAGTCCTGTAGTCCATGCTCCCTGATGATTGTTTCAAAGGTTCTGGTTATTCTGCACATTCTTCAGAAATTCTGAAGTCTTCTGGCAACCGCTCATGTAATTTTTAAGGGCAACATAACATACTTTTAAAAACTACCAATATGTGATAGTTGGACAGCATTCTTCATCATTGAAAATGGTGAAAAGAAGAAAATGACAATGAAAAAATATCTTAAAAAGCTCTGATCCCGATCACTTTTCAAACATAAAAGGCTGCTCATCTGGCAGCACAGAACATGAATCAATCTTTACGCTCCTTAATCTAGGGAGAATGGACAAGAAATGAGATCTCCATTACAAAACATAAACATGCCTTCTCACTGTAAGTCTCTTCATCCAGACTGAACTCAATCATGGCTCACATCCCAAACAGAAAATCCAGTATCATGCATATAATTAAGTTTCATTAGTAGTGGGAATTGGTTTATTCTGCCTTCTTTCATCTCAGCAACCAGAAATTGCATTTCTAGAAAGCTTCAACCTATTTAGGTGTCACCCAACATTATTTGAAGGACATGAGCAGGATGGAAATAACATCCCTATGCTAATCTTTCTACAGGGAAACAAAAAGTCAACAATTTTTGTGGTTTTGGTAATCCATGCCATTTCCCATACTTGGGAATTGCTTCCATAATGCTACTTTACCATTTAGCCTTCAACCATCTAACTAAAACTGTCAAGAACAATCGCAGAACAACTGACAGGAGCTGTGTAAGGTACCAGCCAGTATTGGCACATTGTTTCTTTGTTCTGTCCTACCTCTTAATCTCCCTTAGGCCACATGTTGTCTCACATCCCCTTACTGAGCTTACAGGATGTTTAAGGCAGGAATTGTATTCTTATCCTGTATTTCTACAGCTGGGTTTCCTGGTCAAACAGTGTTGTCCTAAAGCCATGCTCTCTTTCAAGCACTTTCACATTCGATATCAGCAATAACGATCTTTCACACACCTTTTCAGTATCTTTCAGAGGTTTTAGAATGAAGTTTTCCACTTAGGTAAAAAGCTAAGCTGATCTGACTGGCAATCTGTCTTTCAAAAGCATTGTAACTGAATTTCAAAGAAGGTCGTTAGTGCTGAAAAGCCAACTGAACCTTTGGATGACTTGCAGTAAGCTACATGGTATTTGAAACAGAGAAAAGCACTTTTTAAAAAGATTTTTATCCCAATAGACAGTATTTTAAAGCACAGAAGTTTGCTACATAAGTTCTGTTAAGCTATTTTTAAATTAAATATGGTATTAACATGCGATTTAATAATAATCACTTTAGTCCAGAAACTGAAGCTCAGATTTCACATTTACTAAACTATTTTTAAATTAAATATGGCATTAATGTGCAATTTACTAATAATCACTTGAGTCCAGAGACAGAAACTCAGATTTCACATCCCCAAAGTACATAAAGGCACATACCTTC
>JAVHNF010076192.1:0-11362 GCA_034783455.1 Micropsitta finschii | reverse complement strand
AAGCAGAAAGGACAAGATTTGCATGATCCTATTTGCCGTTACTTTTTTCAACATTCTCAAGAACTGACCATATTGGTCAGTTCTTTTCTCCATCTCCCAAAAGAGGCCTTAATGAATTTTGTACCTTGTTTTCACTGAAGATAATTTGTAACACACAAAATACCCAGCAATTATCATGAAATGTTAACAATGATCTCATCAAACAGAAATTAAAGCTTTATTGAGATGGAGTTCCTACAGAGGTCTGGGGAGTGAAAACAAAAGGTAGAAATAGAAAGAAAAAATCCCAGCCACTAGTGTCCGAGGTACTAGTAAATGTGCTAGATATCATGACTGTAGGGGAAGTAATTCTTGAGGCTTAAGGTTTGTTCTTTAAGTGTCATCTTCAAAAGGACAAATTATTCTCCTAATGGATCCAAGTATGCTATGAACAATTCAAGTAAGTGAAAAAAAATCCCCAATCCAAGTAAGTGAAAAAACCCACCCAATCCAAACATGAAAGAGCAGATACTCTAGCATGTATTGCTCAAGTGTCAGCACTCATTTAGTTACTTGTAAGAAGTAGCGTTTCTGCCTGCTTTGCTCCCTATCCTGCTTTAGCCAATTTCTATTCCAGTATCCCATTTGCCTCTTTGAGAATGATTGCATCTATCACACCTTGTCTAGGTTACATCAAAACTAGTGTTGCAATTTATTAGGATCTTGGCATAAAGTAATAATTTAATGGGAAATAAAATCGAATGGGATGGACACTGCTCTCTGGGTGGCACCTGGAGTCTTGTGAGTCACAGACGAGGCTACCTAAAGTGCTGTTTTGCTCATTTCTTATAACCTAGCTGGACTGTGGTCCTACGTGACCACTCCAGCACATGTATCAACCATTGTGAGAGATTACCTAAATTATGTTTCAATGGAAAGAAAGTGTTCTTTTGGATACTTTATAAGACAACCGTCACATGGAGCCTGACAGTCTGCTTTTCCTCAGCCAGTTCCCTTTGCTGATCATTATTTCAGTCCTATTTCCATAGAAAACTCTCCTATTCTTTGGTTTTGTGTCAGTCTACTTTGTTGTGTCAGAATGATACAAAGCAGACTTGGCTAGGCAAAGAATTGACTTCTTTCTCATTGTGTGTGTATGTGTGCATGTGTATGTACGCATCTGTGTATTACTGGAAAAAAAAAAAAGTTAGTTTATTACCTTGTCACTGGCATAAAGATGATCTATTCTCAGGTATTGAATTTATTTCCTAAGCTTTCTGGAGAGAACAAATGTTTACATCTGATAACATCAGCCAGCAATAGCATAAATCTGCAGTTTGGGAAAAAATGTGATGCTGTTTATATGCTATTTGTGCCAAATTTTAAAATAACTCTTTTAACAGTATTTGTCTTTCAACTATGAACTGAGAATAGAGGAAAATTTTGATTGGAAAACATCTCAAATATTTTTCACACTCTTTAAGAAAATAATTTTCTTGATTTGAGGGAAAATATTTAGTTTTTCACAGCATCTTTAATAAAGTTTTCTAACTTGGTGGTGTTCCCTACATTAAGTCAATACCTAATCTTCCCCATTAGCTGTTTGTATTTCACTTTAGGCAGTAAGACAAAAGAAATAATACTGACTGCTAGTAACCCTTCCACAACTCAGTACAGCACAAGGTTGACAAGGCTTCTAGAAGACCTAATCTCAGCTGTTGCTATACCCATACTCCTTACTTTCTATATTATCACCATTGTCTCTTACCTCTTTTTTTTTGTTCTTCAGCATATTCTGGAATTTGGACAACTCCTTCTCCTGTTCTGCTTTGATGCGTTTTGCTTCATCTCGCAAGCGGTTTGTGTGCTCCTGCTCCAGGCGCTCTATTGTCTGTTTCTGCTGCTTTTCCAGATTCTCTATTTCCTGATCATACTGTCGCTTTTTATTCTGCAAAACCAAGTTGGCATCTTTTTTTACAAAACTAAATTCCATTCAGTGAAGTGCTGTCCACAGGATGGCCATGACCAACTGTCTGGGTAGGTGAGCTCCAGCACACAAGCTGGGCACCCCACAACAGAAAATATTGCCATTTATTAATAAGCATGAAACCTAAGCCATCATAAAAGGAAACACCTGATTGCTGCTAGAAGTATTCTGCCTACTCCATCAAGATGTCATATTTTAAGGGCACAAAAAATCCGGAAACTCACTGTCATTTCCTGTTCAAAACGCCTGTACATCTGTTCTCGCTGTTGCAAAAGCTTATTACTGAGCTGCTGTTGGGCTCTCTGCTCCTCTTTCTGAAGAAGCCTCAGCTCTCTTAGCTCTTGACGCCTAATAATGGAGAAAAAACACTTGATAGCGGAAAGCTACAGAAGATGGAAAAAGCATCTACAACTTAGGTCCAGTAAAACTAGTTTTGAATTGATTGTCCTATTAAGAAACACCTCCTATTCCTTTTTACTAACAAAGTAATTGAAATTAATACCCAAATATTACGGAAATAAGATCATTAGTCCCCTACTTTTACTTAAAACAGGGGAAAAAAAAGCTAACCTCTTGTAAACTGTACTTTTAAAAAACACTTACCGTAAAAATCGCATTTCTTCACTTTTTGAGTCATTTTCAGTAACTATTTTTGACGTGGTTACACTCACTTCTACTCCATCAACAACAAACTTCCGAGTTTTCTTTAAAGTTTTCTTCTGTCTTCTAGTTTCCTGAATAAAGCATTGCTAAGTTATTCTGGACTTACTGAAGTTAAGTTACAGCCTTTCCCCTTATTTCTTAATATTCAATTACTTCAAATATTTCTGTGAAGGTCCACTGTAGTGCAATCAAGATTTTTTGCTCACCAGGTACCCCACTAACCAAGAGAACTTGAAAACATCCAATATACTGAGACTCACCTACCTACTTCTGCTTGGAAATAAATTAAACCAGCAAGTTCTGTTTTTTATTTCTTATATATTAATAAAAAATCATGTGATGCTCTTACCAACAGAACTCGCCCAATCTCCCTTGTCAGAGCTGCTTTGTTTCATTATGAGGGAAGAGAAACCCCAGCTGAAACTGCACCTCCGCTATGTCAGGGCTACTGCAAACACCTGAAGTCATGCTCAGCACTGCTATACTGAGTTATCATTTTTCTTTGGGTTTTTTTTTGTCTGTTTGCTTGTTTTGAGTTGGGCTTTGTTTTCTTCAAACTCATGGTTACACAATCAATATTCTGTACTGGCTGTAATCATATTAGTATAAAGATATAAAGAAAGTTCATAACATGAAATGTGCTCCCTCTGAATAAGCTCGTTCATACCGGCATAGCTGTATTGATATAGTACAACTACAGTAATACTGTGTTTGCAATAAACAAACCTGAGACACTGTCTGCCTTAGATCTTTAAAATCTAAAGAGACAGAAGAAGGAAGTGACAGGAATTCACTGTAAGATGGGATGATATTAAGAGATTTGTCCAGTTAAACATGGATTCTGTGCAAAAGTAAGGCACTGAACTAATCACCTCGAATACCAGCTCTGAACTAGAGCCATTCATAAATCTTTACCTTTAATAGTTAAACCTCCTGTTATCCATTAGCCCACATTTTTAAACTACAATTATGCATTCAAATAAGAAAATACTTAGCAGCTCTGTAGCTTCTAGCTTTGCTGCATAACTGCACACAATCCAGACACGGTTAGAGAGCCCAATTTAGAATACTTTGGTTTCTATAAAGTTTTGTATTTATTTGTCATATTAGCTTCTTGCTCAGTAATTGTCTTTGTTGCAAAGGTCAAACTTGGAGATAATTTTAGGGTCACAGTCACATAGAATTTTATATTAAAAATTATATGATTGATTGCACTTACCTGTAAAGATATTGATCCTGTCTCTTTGTTTTTACTAAGGAAACTAGAAATCGACAAGTTCAAATCGATGCTGCTGTTATCAGCCGTAGAACCAGTGCCTGAATCTGCATCATTTTCCTTCAGATGCTCTGATTCTAGCTGCTGTAACGTTTCCGTATTCTCTTGATTATCTGTTTTGACCTTCTCTTTTTCTTCAGTGCTAATACTAATACTGGGGACCGGAGTGACTTCAGAATCATCAGCTTGTTCGTTGACAGTATCTTGAAGCTTATTCTTCACTATTTCATCAGAAGTAACTTCCAAATGTTCTTTGTCTATCTGAATATTGTTTTCCTGGATATTCTCGGTTCTGCTCTCTTCTGAATTCTGGTCCATATCAGTCAGTTTATCCTCCGTTTTAGTAGATGTATCCTCAGGCTTGCTCTGTATTTCCCTGTGGTCTACATCGTCTTTCCCAGAGTCTTTGATCTCCTTGCTGCTTATATTGCTAATATTCTCATTTTCACTTTCTGACAGTTTCTCGTCTACTTTGATCACTTTATCTTGGCTTTCTGATACAGGTTCTTCAGAGCTGATTATCTCATGGACCTGCTTAGCCTGACTTTCCACTGGCTTATCCTCCGGCTCAGGTATTTTATCCCCATCACTGATCTGTATTTCAGCAATACCACCTATCTCCTTAATGTTGTCGATTCCATGCTTTATTAGTTCTTCATCAGCCACTTCATCTGCAGCATTAGGTAGAGTTTCTGTAGTGGTGTCTCTTATAGCCTCTTCATGAGCTTCACCTTTATCTTCCTTTTGCTCTGTAGCATTTTCCGCAGGGACCTTTTCTTCCTTACTTTCAGAGAGATCTGTCCTGCTCTCCTTCTCTTCTTTTTCACCAGTTTCACTAGAAATGGCTTCTTCAGTTTCTACATTATTTTCAGTTGTAGGTACTATTTTCAGCTTATTATCTTCTGTCTGTTCATTTACCATGTCATTTTCCTTCTCTGTTTTTAGGCAGGGTTCATCCTTTATTTCTGATTTTGTTACTACATCGAGTTCTTTTCCTCCTTTCTGGGGTTCTGTATCTTCATGTGGTTTTTCCAGGCTTTCTGTACTCTTTTCAGCTGGCACTGTTTTGTCTTGCTCACCTTCACCAGTTGGCACAGAACCATTCTGCACTTTCGTATCACCAACAGTAGTATCATGTATGTTATCAGCCATTTTCCTAATGTCTGCAGATTCATTTCCAGTTGTTTTGCCATCTGGAAATACCGTGCTGGCTTTGTCCTCAATTGCATTACTTTCTGTTTTCTCAGAAAGAGATTCCAGAACAGAGGCATTTTGTGAAAGCTTATCCTCTTCAGAGCTGGCAATACTAAGGTCAGAGGAGGCACGCTTCTCTGCAGGCAACTGCTAAAAAATTGAAGGAAAAAGAATATTTAATGATTTTCTAACATAATTAAAGCACAGTTCTATTTAAGAATACCTGGACAGAGATACTGTACTTACAGGCAGAGTTATAGGAACTTGATAATCTCAGAGCACTTCACTTGGTGTTACCACAGAACAAGAGTATGCACTGCAGAGAGGCTCCGAACAGAACAACTACACAAGAACCCTCTTCCATCTCTCATAATTAATTAAAATATACTGGATTGAAGGAAAGGGACCATGGCCAGCCATGTGTCTCACTCTTAACAGGATCTTCAAGAGCCTTTTTCCAATCACGCTATCACGCTGCTTATTTTTACCTGGTTCAGTTCCCCTGTAGTCCCAGCTACAATTGGATTTGAAAGTCACGTGTCTGTGCCAGTTTGACCAGGAAGAAGCTGTGTGTGTAGCTTTAGTTAGTGCAGCACTGATGAAATGCAAGATTAAAGACCTTCTGCTTCATCAAAAAGAACATCTTTCCTTGTGCTCTTTGTTAAGAATGCCTGAAATTTTATCTGTTTTTTAATCACTGTGAAACTCCATTAAAATAGTGAAAACCTCCAGCAGATCTGATTAAGTGGCAATATGAAACTAGAATAGAAACAGTTACGTCGCTGTAGAAATTGCTGCTTCTGGAACATGAGTGAACGTTATCAGATTGCACACAGATCTACAAAAGAATATACTACTAAAGTACCATTTTAACCATAATTGCCCTTTCACTCTTCAAAGTGATTGCAATATCTCTCTGTCTATATTTACTGTTAGAACCCTGTAATTTGCAGATCAGCCTTCTGACTTGCCACTGGGAACATACTGGCTTAGCTATTGTAACAAGCAGGGGTTTCATCATGCTTTTCCTACTTTAGGGTTTTCTGCAGCATACGAAACCCAATTCCTTTGAATTGAGAAGCACGTTTCAAAGATTTCACGTGACTGTTCTAGAAGCTTAGTGCTGATCTTGAAGCAGTTGTTAAAACTATCACAAGTAAATAACATAAATGCATCTACCTCATAGTTTTCTAAACTGCTGCTTGTGTTGAGACACTTAATTGAGTCACAGGGTGGACACCATTCCCAACCCTCATGGGAACTGATGGCTCAGCAGCTAATCAGCAGAGGAGATGGTGGGTAATGTCTTAGAAAATAGAGAATAAGTCATGGAGGAAGTTGGTGGGAATGAATGCTTGGAGATCTGCTGGGGTGGACAGGGAAAGTGGCCAGGAGATGTGACTAGCGTGGTGAGGGGCAAGAAGGAAATGGAGATGTGGTTCTTGTGCACATGCATTTGGCTCCCTTATCATTGCAGGTAATTGCAACTGCTGGTGGCACTGTCCATGTTTATAGTGCTTGAGCCAGTTAAGTCAGAAAGCACAATACTTACATACTCTGAAACCTGATGCCCTACCACTGAACTTCATGGCTTTGCCCTTTAAGGAACTGAATTTGTGTTGTAAGAATCTTTAGAAACACATTCATACATACAATCATGTCTTAGTAAAATATGAGGCTTTTGCCTTTTTTTTTTTTTCTTTGACAGTTTATAGCATAATGGTTACATACCTACCTTAATGTTTTAAGCATCTTATGGAATACAAATACATGTTTATTTTTTCATCTAGTCATTTTGACTTAAAACCATTTACATAAAACTCAGCATGAGTTTTAAAATTCTATACTATATATACATGTAAAAATAAATGAAGATAACAGTCTTTATTAGCTAATATTCTTTATTATTAGTTCCTAAGGAGTTTAAGAACATAGTAATTTTGAAAATGCCAATTACTTACTTTATAATAAGGTTAGAGTATGTTTATGTTGTTATTCTTAAAAGACTTGATGCAAAAGTTGGGCAGTACCTCAGAAACTGAGCTCTGCATTGGAAACTGGTGATGGAATATAGTTGCATATTTAAAAAAGTAAATTTTAAACTGACCAGAGAATTTTCTGTTTCTTCTTCTTCATCCTCATCTTTACCATCTTCAACTTCTTCTGTAACTTCAGCCTTAGCTTCTGCAATCAGTTCTCTTATTGGTTTATTGGAAGTAACAGTAACAAATGGATGCTTGTGAAAATAAAAAATAAGAACAATATTATGTGCTGACTTCATTGTAAACAGGGGAAAACAATGGAACTTGAAAGAAAGAAATTCAGAGAAATGTTACTTAGGTTCTTTCAAACTGGAAGATTCAGACTTAACATAAATCATAACTGTCCTGATGTACTTTTTTCTGCAGAAGTTCTAAAATAAAAAAATTTGTATTCAAATATACTGCGTAAATCTAACAAACTTGATAAAAATACAAATAATTCATTTGCACTGACCTGCTTCACAATCCCAAGAATTGAAGTAGAAAGATTTTTTAGGAGCTTATTTTTCCTGGAAATGAGTTTCATTTCTTTTCTGTTCCAGAATTAAATTACTTCCTAATAAGCTTTATCTAGAAATATTCTGCTTTGTCTTTAGAACAATTTTTCCTCTCAAGAAATAGAATTCTGTATTTTTCTTCAAGAGGAAACAGCTACTTGTTCTTCTCCTGTTGTCTGAATCTTCTTTCTCTGCTTGGCCCTGCTGCTTAAATCTATTCAAGATATGCTGGATGTAAACTGGATAAAGTAAATTCGTGCTGACAGAATCAAATGTACCTGGACACATCTATTCCTGTTTAGCTATTCTGCAGTGACAGCATTACAGAGGAAGGCTGAGCACTAAAGCTTTTAAAACACCTGTCAGCAATTGACTACTTATGTAAATACCTCCTTCCCCCATTATAAGTATCAAAGTATAAATACTTATGCAGAATAATTATATTACATCAAAATATGTAAACGCAGAATTTGATCCGCACCTGGTATCATTTAATCAAATTTTACCAAATAAGGATCAATGCAACAATGTTAAAACCATGTTGTGTCTGAACACTTAACTTGAAATTATTAACTTGAAATTATTAACTTGAAATTATGTAGTATAATACTGTTCTGCTTTAAGAAAAGTACAAAACCTCCTTGCTTTTAAACACTGGTGCTGAACAATCAACTCTCCCCACCTGCAGAAGCTGAGTCGCGCTCCACCTTGCATCTACATTCTTTTCCAAACATTTCTTCAGAAAATCTTTAAAATCTGATGACCTACACAGAAAAAGCAAACAGGCAGGGGTTCTTCTTTTGCCTTGTGGTACAGTGAAATGTTCTTTTGCTTTCACATGCACCCAACACTGCAGCTCCAGGTCCTTCTATTGATTTAGGACAATAGAAAAGTAGTACAGAAATGCAAAGACCAATGTGGCACAAATACAATCTTTAAAATGTTTGTCCATTGATAGAAGAGTTGACATTTGGCTCTGGATTGATAATACAACACATCTGCTGTATCACTGAATCACATAGAGATATTAAAAATGATCAAATAGTAAATGGCTTTTAAAAATGTTTTCTTAGTATAAAAATACTTTAGTCTCCATTCATCTGATCTTGTTTTTCAGATGGTCTTCAATCTTTTACTGCATTTGTAAAAGCTATTTTGTGCATAATTTAATGCTAAATCTGCCAAATATTAGCAATAAATGCTTCTATACAGAACTACAAAAAGACCATAGTCCACCTATGTATCTCCTTATACAATTTGTATACACATACATGTATACATGTATAGATGTACAAACATCTACAGAATACCTGACTTTATGCATTAAGCTAGTCCCATAAAGTTCAACAGGTCTATGTCCATAAAGTTTATCAAATAAACGGCTTAGCATGCCTCATATTCAAAACCTACATATTGGGCTGAGAAAGTTGTAAATAGCATACTCACCATTTTGAAGGCTGTGCTAACGTAGGTGGATCTGATTTTGCTATTTTCAGAAGCACTCGCATTGGATTTAATTCATGATGAGGTGGCTCTATTTGAGCCATTTCTATTAAAGTAATGCCAAGAGACCAAATATCAGCCTTGTAATCATAAGGCCTGTCTTTAGATGTCTCGCACATTACTACTTCTGGAGCCATCCTGCAAAGAGAGTAATGAAATACTGCATTAGAAAATACACTCCTTATCAATTCTGAAAAAAAAAACAAAACCAAAACCAAGGTTCTAAATAGATAAATTCACTGAAACATTTTAAGAAGCACATTCTATTCTCACTAAATATATTTATACAATATTGCATGAAGCTCGTAATAGTAACAGCAAAAGAAATACTAAGATATTAGTTAATACTTCAAAGTCAGCAAAAAAGTGCACTTACCAATATGGTGTGCCAATAAAAGAATCTCTTCTTTGTATTGTTCTTGTGTTTTTAGCTGAGACTCCAAAATCCGCTTAAAGCAAACAATAAAATGCTATTAAATGGGTGATGGAAAATATATTTTACAACTATTTTTTTAATGTTTTATGTTTCAGAGCAAAAATATGTTTTGATAATTGAGCGCCAACATTCTATAGCATTTCTAATAAAAAATATTGAATAATAATAATGATAATGTTATTCTCCATTGCTATAATAAAATGTAATGCTACTGTTGCGTTGTGTTGGACAAGATGTGACAACCAAACAAAAATCAACTATGCCTTTGCAATTAATATTACTTGTCTATGAAGCACTACATTTCTCACTCAGAAGAAAGGACAACTTTTAAATAAGTGTGATATGCTTATTATAGATGTAACTTTCTTAATGAAGATCTAGAGAGCAGAGCAAAGGGACAAGACAGCCACAAGTCTTCAATCTGTACAAAATTACTCCATGGACTCAACATTTCAGAAGCCTAATTTCGCTCTGTGGGGAATTAAAAAGGACTAGGAGAGCAATCTGTTCAAATGCAAAATCCAAAACCTTGAGGGACTACAGACATGGAAATAATAAAACTCAAATCCTTACACAAATAAATGCAATGAAAAATTTATTTACCTTTATTTGTTTTATAAATATTATTTGTATTTGTAAAAGAAGGAATTTTCCAATTGTGTATCAGAAACAAAACACAAATAGTTTATAAGGAGTAAAATGCTCATTTAAGGGATGCTTTACTTTCCAAAACTACGATAAATCTTTTTTTAGAAATCTTAATTAACAAAAGTAATACATTACTAAATGTATGTGTGAAAGAGATCTCCCCATGATCTGAACTGTAAAGTATCCTTACAGCCTGCACAGTGTATTAGCCGAGCTTGACAAAACCTTAAAATAGTTCCAGTCTGTATGAGGAGCCAAGTCATGTGAGGCAAATAAAGTGCACAGAAACAAATGTTTCTCTCTCTGACCATGAGACTGTTCCTAAGATCTGTGATTTCTTTTACAGTAGTACTAAGATAGTGGTTCTATTACTTTTTTTATATAAGGCCGATGAGACTGAGTCCATCACTAAATTTTCAGGCTTCCAAGAAAACGTGTAACCAGTAAAGTTACATGTACTTTGTGGATGAAGAGAAAGGCACATTCAAGTATTAACGTAAAAGTAATGATCTTCAAGGGAATCCATGCAAACAGCAGAGATTCACTTAACTGATCAATGTAGCAAAAGCAGGTTCTTAGCTATTCTGAACTTCTTAAGAGAGATGATGGATGCACTACACCCCACAGAGAGACTGTGATCAATACAAGTTAGGTAGCAGTTATATTTATGAATTTGGACACATCCTGCTTACATTTAAAAGGAATGTGTGTAGCAAGACTGGGAAATGTAGAGCCCCTCATCACAGTGATCTTCTGATTCTCTTTGACTTTAACCTCTGTGTAACTTGCATCCAAATAAATACAGCTAATCATGTAGAGAGACATGTTTGAAAACTGAATGCAAGTTGCTATGTCATGGAATTCTGACAGTGGTAAAGCCACAGTAAAGGCTGACAGCTTATGCATATTTGCCCCTGATGAAGCTCTGAACAAAGTGGATCCAGACAGTTCCTATCACTTCCCAGCTGGCTGAAGGGATGCTATTCAACAACACCAGTAGTCCTTTGTCAGTTCTTCATGGAGGAATCCTCATGGATTCCCTACCACGTCAGAAGAAAAACATGAATGAATGCTTAAATTCAGGTAAAAAAAAAAAAAAAAAAAAAAAAAAAAAAAAAAAAAAAAAAAAAAAAAGAA
>JAVHNF010076187.1:2011-12804 GCA_034783455.1 Micropsitta finschii | reverse complement strand
GCCGGGCCGGGCGCAGAGCGAGCCCCGGGGGGGGCCGTCGCTGTCACCCGGGGGCGCGGTGGCCTGGGGCAAAGGTGTGGGGGGGGGGGACAGGGTCACACAGGGGCCTGGGCTGAGCACCCTGGGTCACAGGGTGATGCTGTGAGGGTATTCCCCCTGGCCCCCAGAACACACAAGGGGGATAAATGGAGCTTCCAGGAGATGGGTGGGAAAGAGGAACCCATTGGTGCCAAGGATGCGGAGGGGGGATCCCAGTGCCTGGAGCCATGCTCAGGATGGGGGACCCCACCAGTGTCCAGAATGGGGAGAACCCCCAGTGCCTAGAGCAACGCTCAGGAGTTGGAAGAACCCTACTGGTACCCAGGATGGGGTGGGAGGACCCCAGTGTGATGCTAAGGAGCTGGGGAAGACCCCACTAGTGCTGAAAACAGGAGAAGCCCCAGGACCAGAGCGATGCTGGGAATGTAGGACCCACAACCAGTGCCCAGAATGGGGTGGGAATGACCCCAGTGTGATGCTCAGGAGCTGGGAGGAGGAACCCCACCGGTGCCGAGAAGAGGTGGACCCCCCAGTGCCCAGAGCAATGCTTGAGATGGGGGGACTCCACCAGTGCTCAAGACAAGGTGGGAGGAGGTACCCTGGGGCAATGCTTGGGAGTGGGGAATATCTTGGTGTGATGGTTGGGGGTTAAGAGGGGAAACCACCAGTGCCGAGAATGGGGGGGCTCCCCAGTGCCCAGAGGGATGCTCAGGATGGAGGAACCCCACCAGTGCCCAGGAGAAGATGGGAGAAGGGACCTCAGTGCAGTGCTCGGGTTTGGGGACCCCTCAGTGCCCAGAACAATGCTCGGGATGGAGGGACCCCACCTGTGCTCGGGATGAGATGGGGGACACCGGTGCGATACTCGGGAGTGGAGCGGACCCCGGAGCAATGCTCGGGGATTGGGAGGGGGATCCAGCAGTGCCGAGAACGGGAATACCCCCCAGTGCACGGAGCGATGCTTGGGAAGGGGGAACCCCACCAGTGCCCAGGACGGGGTGAGAAGGGCCTGGCCCCCCTCATGCGCTCACCGGACGCGTCCTGCGCACAGCAGCAGCGGCGGCGGTGGCGGCCGGGCTCGGTCTCGCTGGCCATGGCGGGGCAGCAGCAGCGCTTGGGTCAGAGGAGCAGGTACCCGCCACCGGGGCCAGCCGGGATTTAACGGGCGGTGCCGGGCATGCGCGGGGCGGGCCCCCGGGAGCCGCCCCATTCACACCGGGAGGGGCCCGGCCCCGCCCCGGCCCAACCGGAGCTGCGTTTGCCGGGAGCTGCGGTGCGGAGACAGCGATGTGGGTGCGAAGGAACCTGGGTGCAGGGGGGACGGGATGCGCAGGGGCCGCGGTGTGCGGTGAGAGGGGGTGCACAGGGACACACACACACAGTGCCGAGGTGCATGGGGATGTGCAGACTCTATAATGCAGGGGAACAGGAATACCTGTGAGGAAATGGAAAAGATACCATCAGCTACTACTTGTGGGTGTTGACCTCTTTGTGACACAAGACTATGGGCCCAGTGGGGAGCCTGTGAGCATCAGTACCTAAAGCAGCTGATGATGCAAACACAAAAGAGATCAGTGTCAGCATTTGCTGTGTAGCCCTGAGTTTTGTGAACGTATATAACAGGTTTGCTGCTTTTCTTTAAACACACTAGCCTGACCTTGTGATACCATGTTGAACAAAATATGCCCAAGGGCAGCATGCTTCGGTGGGGCTCTGACTGGGCCATGACTTCAACGCAGGCATGCTCACACATGTCTGGAGAGTGACCGGAGGCAAAGAAGCTTCAGAGAGAATGAGGGAGCTGTGCAAGTATCCTGCTTATGTAGGGATCTCCTGAGACCTTAGAAAGTTGGCATTCTTAAATCTTCCCTTGTTCAAGGAACGCTGTGCTCCTCCACTCAATCACCAGCTTGTGCATGGCTTCCTGGCTTTAGAGAGTAGCTGTCACACTCCACCCTGTTTGGGGCCTCTATAGTACTGCCTTGTCATGAAAGGAAGAGAAAGTCTTCCCTTACGCACAAAAGTGCTCAAGGACAAATAGAAGGCAAGTAGGAAATCTTTACATTACTGAAAACCAAAAAGATAGAAGTATTATTAAAGCATGTATTAAAAACCATACACCCCTATTTCTAACACATGGACATACAGGAAAGTTCTTCTGGCTTGTGGATAAAGTTTTCCAGATTAAAAGCAGTACAAAATTTTCAACTGATTTTTTTTTTTTTTTTTTTACTTCTACGTGTTCTTAATAAATTAATTTTATTAATGAAAATGGTATTTTCTGAGAAAGTTGTTCTTAATGAATGAATATTTAGGGATTTGTGAGTCAATCTGAAGCATTTCCCCTCTCCCCAGACAGCCCTCTATCTTATGCATACATTAAGTCTTCCATTCACTGTAAGGACACATTTGTGTGATACTCTATCTCAGTGAAGGCATGCTTCAGCAAGTCCTGTTTTTAATGTTGTGTCATTAATAATTCCATCCTGATCTGCTTTAAACTGCATGAACTGGACAATTTTTCCCCAGGATACCCAGTCAGCTGTGTAAACGAGTGTCATGTAACAGCAAGCTAGCCAAATCACTCATATAACGCCACACACAGGGAAAAGCTAGTCCCTGTCAGGTTAACTGATTTGTAAGTATGGATCATGACACAAGTAAAATAATGTCTATTTGATACACCTCATAAACAGAAAAATGAACCTTCCCAAGATGCTGTTTTTTCTTTTTCTTTTTTCTTTATCATGCTTATAAATAACTGTATCAGATCTACTTTGGTAACAGGGAGATGTGGCGGTAGGGTGACCTTTTCAATAACAAACCAGGAGCTATGCGTGTGTTGGACTGAGCCAGGGCCAGCCAGCCCAAAACATTGGCCAAAGCCACTGCTATAATCTGTATAAGAAAGGGTAAAAAAAGTGCAGCTGCTATGAGAGACAGGAGAGAGTAAAATGTGAGCAGAACAGCCCTGCAGACACCAAGGTCAGTGCAGAAGGAAGAGAGGCACCACAGCAGAGTCCATGGTGGAGCAGACATCCACCTGCAGCACGGGGAGGACACCACGCTGGAGCAGGGCATGTCTTGAAGGCAGCTGCAGCCTATGGAGAGCCCATGTAGGAGCAGGCTCCTGCAGGAGCTGCAGCCCATGGAGATCAGCCACATATTTTGAGAGTAGCTGCTACTCTTTTTCTTTCTTTTCTCAGTAACAAGCCAGGCCTCTCTCTCTCCTGCATGCACATACATAATTTACTCATAAAAATTCTGAGCAGAAAATGGGAAATGCACATCCCACACCAGCTCTCAAAATCACACCTGTATCCAGCCATATTATCCAGACGTATCTTCCTTCTCTCTCTGATAAACCAGTCACATTTGGCTGCTTTATTAGCAGCCTCCACAGGAATGACAAGAGACTGTAAGAACAGTGCAGGTTGAGTCCCCTGAAGAGCTTATTTCAAAATTTTTACCAAACATTTATCAAAGAATAGCAAAACCATATTATTAGGGAACAGCTCTTCCCTTCCTCTGGCTCCATCTTGTTGTTTTAAACCAGTTCCACTGTGCTCTACGAGACACTTACTGAAGTACCAGAGCTTGTTTCTCCATTTCTCCCTTTCTTCCTTCTCTGAAGATAAAAAACCAACCCAACCCAAACAAAAAAAACAACCTCTTCAAATTTCAGTGTATTTTTTTTCAGCAGCAGTAATAAAAATCTTTTCATAAAGAAGAAAAAAATCCTCTATATTGCTTTTCATTTCTGTTATAATTTGTTTTGTGAAATGTTGCATTTTCCAGCACTTCACTGAGAAAATTAAGTTATCAGTGTTGGAAAACAAGGACATAAGGAACTTACTGAAGTGTGATAAAGTATTCTATGATTCTATGATTCAGTATCTGTGAAATTCAAGGACATACATACGTATCAGAGGAATAGGAAAACTGTGTCCACAAGGTTTTCTGAATCTTGGGGGAATAAAATAAAACCAGCTATTTATATATTAGGTTCTGTATTTTTATTAGTTCTATTTCTATAATATTATTTATGCTACACAAATATTTGAATTTGGTTAACTGCAATACATTAGTGGAAAAAACAGCTTGAGTTGGGGAAAAAATATTTCTGAAAATTATTTCAAACTTCTTCAGT
Source organism: Micropsitta finschii (assembly GCA_034783455.1). Classification (NCBI taxonomy): domain Eukaryota; kingdom Metazoa; phylum Chordata; class Aves; order Psittaciformes; family Psittacidae; genus Micropsitta; species Micropsitta finschii. The sequence continues at coordinate 8,615 of JAVHNF010076187.1, read as the reverse complement.
TTTCCTCATTACCTGTTTTCATGCACACATCAAAGATGAGTATTCCCCAGTGAAAGTGAGGGTGGAAAGGAGAGAGATATTATACAATAAAGCAAGCTAAAAATATAATTAAATGCAAAAGATTATCTAAGCCAAGCAGGTATCTTCCTGAAACAGAAATCCCGGTAAGCCTATTATGGAGCAAAATAATCAAGAGGATGAAAATTCACACTTTTTTAAAAGGCTACAAAGAAAAGAAGAAAATCTAGAATAATTTGTAGACATCGTTGACTATCACTCCGATGGGTGCAAAGGCATTGTATGGAAATTGAAGCATTATGGGAGAGTTCCTGCTTTGAGGAATTCACTAGCATACTGTGCCTTCTCACACAAAGCAGCTTTAAGAACATTTGGATAAATAGCTATTTGACAGAATGTTAGTGGCAAATAAACACTCTTTTTCTTCTCATGAGTGTTTCCAGAGATAAAGTGTCCAAAAAGAGGATGACAGAGCAAACTAAAAAAGCAGAATAATATCTTTAGGACAAGGTAAACTTTGTACGGCTCCTAAGCTGAAGTATAATGCTAAATTTTTCACAAAATGCCCTTCTTCATAATTTGCTCTACTAATTACAGCAACTGCAGTTTATAGTGTAGGGTATTTTTAATATGAAGAAGGTAATTTGATTTCCCCCTTGCACCCTGTGAGGCCCATTTGACCTGACATATAGGGCATCTGCATGTTCCAATGCTTTAATAAGTAAATGCATATAAACTATTGTTGATAGTATTTATGCTGCTTCTTTTAAAAAGCGCTTTTTTATTCCTGCTGTGAAGTATTTTATGAGAGACTTACAGGAACAAAATCACATCAGACTTAGTGATCAATATAATTATACAGTATTGAATTCCACCATTCTATTTACATACTTGTCCATAAAAAACGAAAGACTCATTGTAATTCCCTTCTTCTAGAAGTACGGCCACAAGAACATACAATCTCTTTCTAATGGAAATCAGAATTACAACTGGATCTAATAAAAAAATGCACTAAAAGAATGCTTTTTCTGCAAAAGATGCTGACACAGTAGAATCAAAAAAAGTTCAAAACATATGGCTAATTACTTAAGAGAAAGGGAAGTCAGTAAACATCACACATTTGGGTTTATATTCCTAAATTGGAGTTCCCATACTATGAAGAACTAGACATAGATTACAGTGAAGAAGTCCAAAGACCATGATGAACCCAGGCAGATAAAGACTTAAAACCTCTTCTTCAAAAAGGGGCATCTGCCTTTCTGAGGGAGTTATAGAGAAAGCAATATAAAATTTGACTTTTTGCTTGTCCTATAATTTCTTTCCATTACAAGCAAGTTACTTATTTCTTGATATACAACAGTCTGTTGAGTGCCAACACAGTCTACACTTTCTAAAGCAAAAGCACCCAACAAATCTGATACACTGCTTGCTAACAGACTGGCAGGAAAATAATTTGCCAAAAATCTATAGTACAAACAAAACCAAGCCTTCATATTTTTTGTCTTCATTTTGAGCCCTGACATCATCATTCTAAGTATGATCTGATCAGATACAGCATAGGGGAAACAGTATGGTTATATTTTAATACAGATTTCTGTATGTTAGTCTCCCCATTTATTTCTCAACCTGGCCAATTCATTTAAAAAAATACACAGACAGCCATTTCCAGTAGTATTTGGGGCACTCGGGGGGGTATAAGACAGTTCTGATGAAAATTAATTGAAGTTGATGCTTTTAACACAGGTTTGGATGGAGTTTTCTTATATTAGACCACAGCTACTTGAGCACATTAATTACATAGTTGATCTTTCTGAGTACAGCAGGGAAAACAGAGGTGTTCATTCAAGACTATATACCCTGTGCTCTGTCCATTCAGGAATGTATCATTGAGTGTTAATTACCATGAAAGGGAAAGCCAACTCTGCTCCAGAGAGGTCATATTTCAAATACAGTACATATTCTGCTTTAGTCAAGCAAAAAAAATTATTCCAGAAATACAAAGGCAATCAAACGCAAGACTCACAAAGATTAGCAAACATAACAATTACTAATTGCATTACACTGTAACAACAATAAATCCTTCCATGAAATATAGCAGCAACTACAAGACACATATCATTAGTAGACTATTCGGATTTACGAGGGGAACTGCATCTCAATAAGAAAAAGCTAGCTAAGTTCAAAACAACCTACAAAACAAAGTCCCAAACATTATTCTTGAGAGAACTTAGGAACACTGACTTTGAAAAAAACAACTGCAAACCCGGAACTAATAGGGGATTTCATTCTGTTGAATACCAGCTGTTTATATGTGACTAACTGATGAACAATGTCTCACCTTTCATGGCTATATATTAGAACTATATAAAAGGTCATTTGAGGAAAAAAAAAACACACAAAAAAAAACTCCAAAAAACCCCAAACCAAAACCAATGAAAAAAAATCCCAAGCCTCAGGTCTTTTCAAGCAAGATAACAGTGTGGAATATCAGTACAGAAATAGGATAAAGTAGTACTGATAAAAGCATAAAATCTGAAAATTACATAAAAATTTGTCTGGGTTTTTTTAGCTATTACATAATTAACTTTTTTGCTACTTGATTACTTTTGCTCAAAAAGGTAGCAATAGCCACTCCTCATGAACTCATAAAACCGCAGAATCGACGAGATCACATCAAGTCCAACCTTTACACTAGGACTGCCAAGCCCACCACTAAACCATGTCACTATTCACTATTATAGTTTCCAAATTATTTCTCATATTTCAGCCTTGTGGCCTCAAAATGTGTTTACACACTCGTGCTCTAGACACATTTCTCTCATACATCTACAGCTCTCTCACCAAAATTACAAAAATCACTATAATCAATGATTCAAACTTCCCACAAGCAGCACGGCATAAAACAGAGCAGTAAAATAAGCCACTTATTTCAATTCATGATTTTGTCTCCCACGGGACAAAATGCCTACATTATATATGTTGCATGTATATACACATATACTTAAGTTATACTGCACTGTTTAAGAGATTAGCCTCCTTATCATTACCTAAGTTATACCTTGGTTATAATCTTCCTATTCTGATATTACAAATTACTATTGCTACTGATATTTCTTTATCTTTTTTCTAATACTGAGATACTCTTATATATATAATAAGTCTGCAGTACAAGCCAGGCATATATTTACTGCTGAAATACTGAAAAGACACGATGACTCTCCTGAGAAGTTTGAAATAAAATTCAAATAAACAAGGATCACAGGAACAAGACAGGCAAAGACACTTCTTTTGTACTGAGAGTCTTTAGATGGTTAAGCAAAAGAATTACGTATTAGAGGGGACTAAAAATATAACAATTATTTTTACTTATATATGGCCTTTAATAACTTACACTTGCCAAAAATGCCACTTCTTTGAATTCATTTCTGTATCATTGTGTACTCCCAAATACATTTTTCCTTCCTTAGAAGGACCTTTTCACAGAGCCTGCAAAGTTAATTGAAGCAAGGTAAGTACTAAAGGTAATTGAAGCAAAGGAAGCTCAGCACCAAGGTGAAGTCATCTTCACTTAGGGCTCATATTTACTAGGCAGTCAACCTAACACCACCACTAAAGGGAATAAAATTTGGTGTGTCAGATTTAATGATACAGACAGTAGAGAGATGGCATTAAAATGCAACACAGGTGCATAGTCAAGAGAGTTTATGAGCCCTAGGTTTTATTACATTCACCTATAGGATCGGATGCTGTATATTATAATGCAATACTCGAATATTCAGAGCAAGGTTGTGACACCACTGTATAAACCTTAGTGTACAAAAGGATTTAGCTTCTATAAGATAAGTCTTCATACATATTGTTTTATACTTTTACAGCTTTAATGAAACATAACCTTTTATGCTGAATGAAACCTAAAAAAACAAGATCATGACTGCGTTTACAAAGTGATTTGCCTTCTTTCTTTTAATTTCTTAGATTTGGCTGTAAATCTAAATCTGACATAGTCATCTCACTCTAGCCTTTTCCTAAATCACAGATTTGTTGTTTTTCTGTTCCTATTCTTAATCACATAGTTCTCTTTCCTCCCTGCTTTGAGTATGACATATTGGGTCATCTCTTCTTTCCCCTCTACATACTACAAATTAAGCTTTTTTAACAGGTTTCATTTCTATAGATTCCTTCTCCTATTTCAAACAAAATGTCTGCACCTCTTTAGGCTAAAAATACTGAATTTAATTAAAGAATAATTAATGTGGACTTGACAGCAATCTTGAAATTGCTGCATTTTCATAGTCTATTAAAAGCCCTTAACTTATTCTAGTTTTAATATCTTTAGATACTTGATTAAATAGTAAAGAAAGAAATGTCTGCTCTCATATACTGAAGTGATAGACTGCAGATTAGTAAAAGCAAAGAATGCCAAATTTCATCTTCATTATATTACAACATCTAGGACTGCACATTTTCTCTCCAACACTGAGATAATCCATTTGCCCCTAGAATTTTTGGTAGTTTGGAGATGAGTAAACAATATAAAGGACAGACTCAGTGTCCTGGGTTCAGCAGTAGCAGTCATTTTTAATTCTTCTTAGTAGCTGGTGCAGCACTATGGTTTTGACTTTCGGCCTGGGGACGGTACTGATAACACCGATGTTTATAGTTACTGGTCAGAATGTTTAGGCTGACCAAGGACTTTCTGAACCTCATGCTCTGCCAGGGAGGAGGGGAAGCCAGGAGGAAACAGAGACAGGACTCCTGACCCAAACTAGCCAAAGAGGTTATTCCATACCATAGTACGTCATGCCTGGGGAGGTAACTGGGAGTTACCTGGAAAGGCATTCTCTCTCTCTCTCTGCTCGGTCGGGCTCGTTTCGTCAGGTGGTATCGTATTCTCTCCCCTTGTTATTTCCCTTATTATTATTATTATTGGTGGTAGCAGTAGTGATTTGTGTTATACCTGCTGCTATATAAGGCTGCTCTTATTCAACCCATGGGAGTTACATTCTTTCGATTCTCCTCCCCATCCCTCCGGGGCGGGGGAGGGGGGGATATTAGAAATTACGTGGCTTGACTTGTCAACTGGGTTTAAACCATGACATCTCCCTGTTCATTCACATGATGATCAGTCAGAAGGTCCCTCTGAGTAAGTAGGTGGTTTTCTATCAAAAAGTCAAAGTTATCCACTCTCTTGTTTAGGGGTCTACAGGAAAATGTAGGGTTTCCCTATGCTGCAGAAGCGGTAGAACAGCTGTGGCAGTGGGCCCTAGATCTGATTGCCTTAGCATATCAAGCTACTCCTCTTGCCTTTTTTTTCCCTAGATTTGCTTAATGAAACCATGACAACAACATTGGTGTGGCTGCTCCTGGTAGCCAGGCTGCTAATATCTTTAGAACAGGTTAAGCAACTAATGTAGGCATGTCTCGTAAGCAAAAAATACTAATTGTGGGACTTAAAATAGGTTTTTCTTGCTTTCTCTGCACAAAAACTAACATGTCCTTACACTGCTTTGATAGGATTTGCCACCTCAGCCTGGCTAAGGCAGGTGTTATGACCTTTCAGCAAAAGATCTGTGACATAGGAAGAGGGATGCAAACAAACTCAGAGGAAATGAGGTGCAAGGAAAGTCCAGTGGCTTTGTACACACACCTGAGTACCCAAAGGGTGAGAGGGAGAGGGACACAGGAGACAGGAGAAATAGGGACACAGGGATAGAGGTGCATAGATGTGCATAGAGAGAACAGGACAAACATCAGCAAACAGGAGCTTGAGTGGCTCATCATTTAAATGACCATCAAGTGAAAATCCCAGCCACAGCACTCGTGACAGTACCACACCTTTTCTAATGCACCCTAGGATGCCATTGGCCTTCTTGGCCACAATCAGATTAAAATGTAAGCATATGAAAAGAGGCTTCCCTAAGGAAAGCTTCAGCTCTGGCAACCAAACTCTGCACCCAGCAGTATAAAATGTCAAAGATATTGCTTGACAATTTCCAGCATACAACAAAGAAAACCATGCCTAAAAGCCACAGAATTTACCTCAGTTGAGCCATACTACTTCAACACTGAATGAATACACTCGTATGTGATACTGCTAGGCACTAGAGAGCTTTGGCAAAGAAGTGTGTGCAGATCTGTGAACTGCTTGTGATCCTCTTGCTCATTTTGAGGGAACAACTATCATAGAGAGGCCCAAGAAGGTAGGTCCTGATGTGAAGTGCAGCTATGGAGCTGCTATTTCTGATTTTGTTGTCAGTTGGTTGGATGATTTTGACCAAGCTGTCACTAGGGATTTCCATTTCTTCTAAGAAAAATTAGAAGAACAACTTGGGTTACGGCACTCCTGAAATCTTTCACTAGAAGAGCTCTATAAATGAACGTTATTTTTGTCACTGATACTGTTCTACCACTTATATGGTTATTCACAATCAGACCCAAGAGTAGTGCACAGAAGAGCTATATATAATAGCTATCTGCAAATCTAGGTCAAAGATAGAGGTCAACACTTGAGTGTCAAAAAGCTTTAGGACAATTAAGAAGTCCAAGGCAGAAAAGTGCAAGCTGGTGCCTGAGTAAGGCCAGGAAG